>JAHPZR010004507.1:55000-70000 GCA_019787425.1 Platygyra sinensis
AATCAATGTTTTTCTTTCAATTTGGATGATTAATTTTAGCTAGTTCTTCAGTTCTCCAAGCAACTAATATCTTACAGCCAAAGAGTTCTTGAACTATTTATTTTAGGCTGGGGAACACTCCCATACTGAAATGTTTTCTACGTGTTTTTGAATCTAGCTTTCGCCATATTCCGACCACCTTCAGAGTCCTTTGCTGCTCAATTCTCCGACCACAAAAAGGTAGAATTAAAAGCTAGAATTTCCTCACAGTTGTATTAGTTGAGTTACATTATGAAATACCAATATGGTAAACCCCATTTGAAATTCTCTCTGTTCGGACAGCTGAAACTACTTCGTAAACGCCGTTGTCATTTGAAGAAGTGTACGGTGGCTACTTACCTTTGAAACCAAGAAAAAATAAGAAACGACAGATCAGAAAAGCAAACAATTCAAACTGGAAGAATTGAACAAAGAGTTCTCACAAAGAGGACAACAATTTGTCGATGACATTTTCTTGACGTGCTTTTTTGTATTGGGATTACGGAATTTACATATGTAAAAAAATACTTGAAAAATTATAATAGCCAAACACTTGTTCGGTAATAAATTTAAAAAATCGGTCTTAGGACAATGAAATAATCAATAATCATAGACAGTTATATTGTTGCCTAGTTCAGTTCACAAATAGTTTTATCGCAGAATCGCAGAATCTTACTTAACAGAGAAACCTAATTGAAATAAAATACAAGCCGTCAGAGCCGACCGAAGGAATATTGAAAAGAAATCGTTCTAAGCGAGCCTTGCTGGTACTTCCCCCGCCGTTGTCATTTGAAGTCTGCGGTGGCGACTTACCTTTGAAACCAAGACAAAATAAGAAACAACAAATCAGAAAAGCAAACAATTCAAACTGGAAGAACTGCATGAACAAAGAGTTCTCACAAAGAGGACAACAATAATTTATTGGTCGATGACATTTTCTTGACGTGCTTTTTTGTATTGGGATTACGGAATTTACATATGTAAAAAAATACTTGAAAAATTATAATAGCCAAACACTTGTTCGGTAATAAATTTAAAAAATCGGTCTTAGGACAATGAAATAATCAATAATCATAAACAGCTATATTGTTGCCCAGTTCAGCCTTCACAAATTGTTTTATCGCAGAATCGCAGAATCGCAGAATCGCAGAATCGCAGAATCGCAGAATCTTACTTAACAGAGAGTGAAGAGCACTGGAACCAAGCAAAGAAGCTTGATAAGGTATCTGGATTCTTGTCAACACTCGTCAGTCATAGCTAAGTTTTTGCATACCCTTAGGCTAAAATGCAGAATTCGTTATTTCCATGCAACCAATCACCCGCAAAATAAAATCGCTATCAAAAACCATGGAAGACTACAGTTCCACACATACGGATGTGCTTTAATCAACGTTCGTATTTCGAGCTGAATGCTGCCATAGAAAGCGAGGTATATAGACTGACTTACCGGTGGATTGCTAGGATTTTTCGAACCTCCAAAGGAAATGAAAATTGGTTTGAAAATCGACTCGCTGGGGAACTCGGTGGTAAAATGACAGTGTTCAACAGAGGAGAGGAAACAACATATTGGTTCGAGTTATCGGGAGATTCGAAAATTCAGTAGTTCAAAAATTGTGATTCCACTGTGTTTCTTTGCCGTGGGAAGGTTTTGATCACAGGGAAGATTTTTAGAACGAATGGTGTCATGAACTACATGTACCCTGGTTGCAAGAGATTTTATATTTCTTTCTTGTTTGAAGCGATGACGCCGCTAAGCTACATAATAAGCGACAGATACAAAAATGAAATGAAGGTTTGACCATCGTAGATATAATTGCAAATTAAGCCCAAGAAAAAGATTTCGGGGTCTCGACGGGATCACTGAGCCCTTGAACTCTGCGTTTCATGCAGTAGCCTTATAGTGCTGTACCAGCTGAGCTGTGAAGGCCCATTTCTGTATAACCCACACATTGGGAGCAGGCCAATGTTTCTTTCCGTTAAGGTTAAGATGAACTCAATAAATTGGCCTGCTCTTAATATATGGGTTGCCATGGCTCTTTAGAGCACTATAGCGCTAACGCCGACGCACTCATTAGAAATCATCTAAAAGCTTAGAAAATTGCATTTCGTGCACTCAATGCTTGGTCCATAATTAATGCTTATTTCAATGTTTTAATCTTATGCATGGCTCAGTGAACTTGATCATTTTATGTGATCTGTTGTTTTTAGTTTTAGTCCATAACCATGAAGAGAAAATTGTGTTGTATCAGTAAGAGATTCCCACTGAGACTGCTCTGGAGTCCAAAGATCTTCACACTAAGAAGACTGCTGTGTTTGTCGATAGCATTGTACGTGTTAGTCACCGTGGTTTCGTTCCATACTTTTCGAGACACATTTGCAGTCGTTATGAAGCGGTTTGATTCTCAAGTGAGTTTGTTAGGTGAAAGAGGTCCAACAATCGTGTCTAATGTGACTACAAATAACACATCATCGGTTCTGAAAACAACTCTTCAGACTACTGTGTCTCGGGCAACAACAAAACGAGCGAGTTATAATTCAAGTGATGAGTCGTTAATACAATATTGTCGAAGTTGGTGTCATGGCAAAGCGGAAAATTTGTCAAAACCTTACTTCTTAACTGCAGTCCTGCTGGTAAGAATCTATGTCAAAGATCTCGCTCAGTTAACGACAAGAGAATTGAGACAATGGCTGTACTATTTGCGATACGCTGGATTTGAACACGTATACGTGTACGATGCCTTTGTGTTTAAAGAAGAATCGCAAGCGCAAGCACTGAAGCATTTTATAGACGAAGGATTTGTGACATATGTGGACTGGAGTCATAGAGCTTATCCTTATTCTATCAGTGGTACACAGCATTCTGCTTATCAAGACTGTATCAACAAGTTTGGACATGAATCTATGTGGCAAGCTGCAATCGATATAGATGAATACCCCTTTAGCCCCACAGATCAGCAGCCAAAATTCGTGCAAAGACAAGTAGCAGGCTTTAGTAAGACGATGCCTACTGCTTCAGAACTAACCATGCAGAATTTTCTGTTTTTAGGAAAACCTCTCGACAGTAATGAGCACCCGTTGCTCATCGATCGACTATGGCGCAGAACACATGGGCCAGCTAACCTGCTTGTAAAGCCAATCTATAAACCGAGTCACGTGTCAAGTGCTACAGTGCATCATAACGCTCTTTCAAAGGGACGGTCAGTGAATTTTCCAGTGAATATGCTTCGTATGAATCATTACTGGGGAGCGAGGTTGCAGAACTGGGGAGAGGACACACCAGAAATCATTGCTAGAACACAACCAGATACCTCAATGGAGACTATAGTGAAAAACCTGAAGGACTGCGTCACTCATTGTCTCCCGTCCGTAGATTTAGTTTATCGTAAGCAGTGGAACTAATTAGAAACAGAAGACTATAATGCAAATACAGGGGCGTAGCCAGGGGAGGGTTCCAGGGGTTCCGGAACCCCCCCCCCCTCTTGCGCCAAGGAGCCCCCCTCTCCTATTTTCAACAGTGATTGTGTCTCAGCAAGAGTGTTTTGTTGTGGGAAAATTCACATTCGTAAATTTCAAGCTCAAGCGAGACAGAGAGGAGCGAAGACGCTAAAATCTTGTCAAAAGGATCTGCATGCTGCCGACGCGAACATCAAAATATCCAATGCAAGAATTTTGTCAGCTATTTTCCTTGTTTTTGCAACTTATCGTTGCAATCGAAGCCAGTTGCCGATTTGGGATTTGGAGCTAAAAGATTTTCGGAAACATCATTGATGTTTTCCTAACGGCAACTATTTAGTGGCATGTTTTGTAGGTCAAAAGTCTCAAAGTAAAAAGACATGTGTACAAACACGATGAGACGGTCAGATCAGCAAAAGCTTTCTTTACTTTCATAAAATAGGAAATAAAGAAAAAACGGAGAGACAGTTGTAACTACGAACTACAGAAACGTGTGCCGGGAAAATTCCGCCCAAAAAGCGAGTAAGAAGCACTCCACTAGATTTGCGTTGGCAGGTTTTGTTTACTTTTTTATACTTAGTATGATTAGTATACTAGAAGTCAGGCTGGAAACCTTATTAAATTTTAATTTTCCAACAAGGTTTGATCCACTCTTGTCGATCTCTATTGCAAATGTAAACTAGAATGTGGCTTTGTTTGGTTTGTACAGAGTTATAGTCCGGCTGTCAGAAGAAAACTTTCGCGATTCTTGTCAAACAAAGAATGGTCATTCTGTTATTTAATTGCTGTACGTACCTCCTAAGGGGAGTTTATTCTTCTTAGAACTCCGATCCATGTTAGAGTATTCTACAAATTTGCTGTTCGTTTGTGAATTTTAAGATGTTTTGGGAAGCTAACGAGAACAAGTGTTACACAAAGAAAATAGATTTCTCTGCTTCATCTTGCACATCAGTCATTATTGATCGAGCTGTCCAACTGGCCAAACAATTATTATGTTAAACAAGGCTACGAAACTCTGCAATTGCGTTTCGTTTCATTTAGTGTAACTTAATTTTCTTCTGTTGAACCTTTTGGGATTGAAAAGATAGCTCTTAAATGCTACACATATCTTCGTGATAACAAACCTATAAAAGATAAAGACATCGAATTCTCATAGTGCTCAGAAATATTGGAAAGTTCGGTTGAATTGAAACTCCCGCGGACACGATTCGGAACTTTACACTCTATTTTTCTTTTGTACATGCTTATTAAAAAATCAATGGTTTTTTTTCCAATTTGAATGATTAATTTTAGCTAGCTCTTCAGCTCTCCAAGCAACTAATATCTTACAGCCAAAGAGTTCTTGAATTATTTATTTTAGGCTGGGGAACACTCCCAAACTGATATGTTTTCTGCATATTTTTAAATCTAGCTTTTCCCCATATTCCGACCACCTTCAGAGTCCTTTGCTGCTCAATTCTCCGCGACCACAAAAAGATAGAATTAAAATCTAGAATTTCCTTGCATTAGTTGAGTTACATTATGAAATACCAATATGGTGAACCTCCGATTTGAAATTCTCTCTGTTCGGACAGCTGAAACTACTTCGTAAACGCCGTTGTCATTTGAAGAAGTGTACGGTGGCTACTTACCTTTGAAACCAAGAAAAAATAAGAAACGACAGATCAGAAAAGCAAACAATTCAAACTGGAAGAATTGAACAAAGAGTTCTCACAAAGAGGACAACAATTTGTCGATGACATTTTCTTGACGTGCTTTTTTGTATTGGGATTACGGAATTTACATATGTAAAAAAATACTTGAAAAATTATAATAGCCAAACACTTGTTCGGTAATAAATTTAAAAAATCGGTCTTAGGACAATGAAATAATCAATAATCATAGACAGTTATATTGTTGCCTAGTTCAGTTCACAAATAGTTTTATCGCAGAATCGCAGAATCTTACTTAACAGAGAGTGAAGAGCATGGAACCAAGCAAAGAAGCTTAATAAGGTATCTGGATTCTTGTCAACACTCGTCAGTCATAGCCAAGTTTTTGCATACCCTTAGGCTGAAATTCAGAATTCGTTATTTCCATACAACCAATCACCTGCAAAATAAAAGCGCTATCAAAAACCAATATTGAAGACTACAGTTCTACATATCCGGATCTGTTTTAATCAACGTTCTTCTTATTTCCAGCTGAACTGGATGTTGCCAGAGAAAGCCAGGTAGACTGACTTAACGGTGGATTGACGATTTTTCGAACCTCCAAGGGAAATGAAAATTGGTTTGAAAATTGGCTAGTTCGCGAAATCGGTGGTAAAATGAAAGTGCTCGATTGCAGGAGAGGAAATAACATTTGGTTCGAGTTATTGGGAGGTTCGAAAATTCAGCAGTTTAAAAATTGGGATTCCACTGTGTTTGCCGTGGGAAGGTTTTGATCACAAGGAAGATTTTTAGAACGAATGGTGTCATGAACTACCCTGGGAGCATAAGATTTTATATTTCTTTCTCGTTAGAAGCGATGACGCCACTATGCTATATATTGAGCGACAGATAGCGGGCTTCATCGCTAAAAGGAAAAAAAACCTTTCAGTGGGATCCAGGGTATAGTCATGAACATGCCGAAATACAAATTTGACCATCGCAGATATAATTGCAAATTAAGCTCAAGAAAACGATTTCGGGGCCTCGACGGGATCACTGAGCCCTTGAACTCTGCGTTTTAGTAGCCTTGTGGTGCTGTACCAACTGATATGTGAAGGCCCATTACCGTATGACCCACACATTGGGAGCAGGCCAATGTTTCTTTCCGTTAAGGTTAAGATGAACTCAATAAATTGGCCTGCTCTTAATATATGCAGGGTTTCCATGACTCTTTAGAGTACTATAGCGCTTACGCCGACACACTCATTATAAATCATCTAAAAGCTTAGAAAATTGAATTCTGTGCTCTCAACGCTTCGCCAATAATTAACGCTTATATAACTGTTTTAATCCCATGCATGGCTTGAACTTGATCATTTTATGTGATCTCTTGTTTTTAGTTTCAGTTTATAACCATGAAGAGAACATTGTGTTGTAAGAGATTCCTATTCAGATTGCTCTGGAGTCCAAAGATCTTCACATTAAGAAGACTGCTGTGTTTGTCTATAGCATTGTACGTGTTAGTCACCGTGGTTTCGTTCCATACTTTTCGAGACAGACTTGCAGTCGTTATGAAGCGGTTTGATTCTCAAGTGAGTTTGTTAAGTGAAAGAGGTCCAGCAATCGTGTCTAATATGACTACAAATAACACATCATCGGTTCTGAAAACAACTCGACAGACTACTGTGTCTCGGGCAACAACAAAACAAGCGAGTTATAATTCAAGTGATGAGTCGTTAATACAATATTGTCGAAGTTGGTGTCATGGCAAAGCGGAAAATTTGTCAAAACCTTACTTCTTAACTGCAGTCCTGCTGGTAAGAATCTATGTCAAAGATCTCGCTCAGTTAACGACAAGAGAATTGAGACAATGGCTGTACTATTTGCGATACGCTGGATTTGAACACGTATACGTGTACGATGCCTTTGTGTTTAAAGAAGAATCGCAAGCGCAAGCACTGAAGCATTTTATAGACGAAGGATTTGTGACATATGTGGACTGGAGTCATAGAGCTTATCCTTATTCTATCAGTGGTACACAGCATTCTGCTTATCAAGACTGTATCAACAAGTTTGGACATGAATCTATGTGGCAAGCTGCAATCGATATAGATGAATACCCCTTTAGCCCCACAGATCAGCAGCCAAAATTCGTGCAAAGACAAGTAGCAGGCTTTAGTAAGACGATGCCTACTGCTTCAGAACTAACCATGCAGAATTTTCTGTTTTTAGGAAAACCTCTCGACAGTGATGAGCACCCGTTGCTCATCGATCGACTATGGCGCAGAACACATGGGCCAGCTAACCTGCTTGTAAAGCCAATCTATAAACCTAGTCACGTGTCAATTGCTACAGTGCATCATAACGCTCTTTCAAAGGGACGGTCAGTGAATTTTCCAGTGAATATGCTTCGTATGAATCATTACTGGGGAGCGAGGCTGCAGAACTGGGGAGAGGACACACCAGAAATTATTGCTAGAACACAACCAGATACCTCAATGGAGTCTATAGTGAAAAACCTGAAGGACTGCGTCACTCATTGTCTCCCGTCCGTGGATTTAGTTTATCGTAAGCAGTGGAACTAATTAGAAACAGAAGACTATAATGCAAATACTGCAATCTGATTGGTTGAGCTGCATTATATTATATCAGCCCTAAGTAGAATCCACAGTAAGAAAAAAGATGACCGATGTACATTTTACCACAGTACCTTGCGAACCAAACTGAGCTCACCGGACATGTGGAAAGATCAGTCGTTCCTATACTAACAGCATTGCTCTTGTCGAGTTTGAATGACTTACAATTTTTCTTTGTGTTTTAAACGCTGTTTTTGAGTTTCCGTGCACAAAGCATTATAGGTAAATGTACCAGTCGCCATCTTTTTCCTTACGGCGGATTCTGCTCGTACGGTGATTAAACACGTAAATACTACAATCTGATTCAGCCATCGTACATTGTCGGCTGCTGTTGACAGCTCAACTACTGCTCATTAATGGACTGGAGGCCTGGTGCACTGCACCTACAAAAATGGAAGTTTGTGGAGAGTTTGGCTCTCAGTGGAGTGTACCGTGCGGAACATAATCCGGTCTCG
Organism: Platygyra sinensis; assembly: GCA_019787425.1. NCBI lineage: Eukaryota > Metazoa > Cnidaria > Anthozoa > Scleractinia > Merulinidae > Platygyra > Platygyra sinensis. The sequence goes on from JAHPZR010004507.1 coordinate 63,194, forward strand.
TCATTACCACAAATAGGCCTCAAACAAAATTTGTCGCTAGATCCAGCGTCCATTTGTTCAACGCATTTAAATGGAAAAAAAACTATGTGGATGAAAGATTAAATTGACTTTACAGTGTTTGTCAAGTGAAAAATTGGATGAATATATCCTAGACCGGAGCCTGAAACTTTTCATTTGAAATATACGTTACGTTATGTTTCATCCTTCAGGTTATATTCCGGCTGCGCAAGCAGCGTTACAGCGATCGTATGCGGAAGAGCGCGAAGTACAAACGGGACCTGGGAACAGGTGTGTCGGTGATATAGTACGTCAGTCACTTGGTGACGTCATAAAATTATGAGCAAAATCTTGTGGGTGGAAAAGGAGCGCCTGGATACTCGGTTTTCTTTCTCCTGCATCATCAGCATGTTTTCCAAGTGGAATGTCCGACGTCCCTCGGGCAGGGACTGGAAAGGACCGAACACGTCAAGAACTGGACGGCAAGATATAATAGATACTACCACTACACGCAAATGATGCGCCGTTAATTCAAACCCTGAAACGCGAAAATCATACCAATATGACAGCCATAAGTACTTTATACATATTTATAACATAGATAGGACCCTGCGCGCGCTCTGATTGGTCAAAAACCTATGTTTTATCAGAGTATAAAACATAGTCAGTCATTTGAGAACACTCGAGAAATGTAGAAAACACTCGCCTGCGGCTCGTGCTTTCTACATTTCCCTCGTGTTCCCAAATGCCTGTCGTGTTTTATCACAGTGTAACACACGGCTTAGGCTTCTTTATTTGTTAAATAATACCTACACTTTATAAAAATATCTTTTTCAGCTATATGTATTCGTAACTAGACTTAGAACTTTTGCCTCCGTACCTAAATAATTATACCCTGGAATTTTACAAACGTTAACTGAATCGGTCATCGATCCTGCAGCCTGATAACTAGGTCATTTTGGTTTTTACCGTCAGAAGTATAACTCATCAAATATAAAAGTAACTCTAAACAAACAACTATTGTTACGGTTTAAACTAACGAACTGATGTTAGAATGATTTAATAATGAAATTACATGTTGTGACATAGCGTGTCACTGATTAGTAATAATAACTGGACTGAGTGGAGTAGAATTCAGTGATTAATCATATCAGTTTCTCGATACAGTGTCTATAAGAGCACAATCCTAGCCGCTGTAGCAAAAAGCTCAGAAAATTATTTAGTAACTCAATCACGAAAATGGTGGTACAGGTGTTAGAATTCTTTTTCTTCTAGCACTTTGGGCCTGCTCATTGATCTTTTCTTTCCATCACTAGCTCACTGAAACTAATCAAAAGTCATGTTAATACTGGAATTCCACTGTCTACTTTTACCCTTAGTCAGTTGAATGAGATGTGAAAAGGAGAGTCTTGTTTGCTCTCGGTTTTCGCTTGGCAAACATTTTTTGTTGTATAATTAAAGCTTACTAGACTCTGCAAAACAGTTCGTATGAAAGCGTCGTATGCACCAGTTTGTTAGACGAGACAAGGCTCCCGAAAAGCATCTGAGACGAGTGGGTAGAGACTCAAAATCGGCGCTGTACCTAACATTCAAATGCAAGCGTCACGCTTAGGCAATTTGAGAAGGACGAAATAATAATGTCACGCTTGACGGTGCCTTGACTCTAGTATTTCGAAAGATGAGAGCTAGGTACAGACTGGCAAAGGACATGACATCCATTAACCACTTGTTATTCTTGGACGACCTGAAGTTGTGCGGAGCCAACAAAGACCAACTTGACTCACTTATTCAAGCAGTCAGTATCTTCTCGAAAGACATCAAAATGTCGTTTGGGTTTGACAAATGTGCTGTCCTGGAAATGAGAAGGGGAAAACAAGTTGAAAGTATAGCGGAATAGACCTACCCGATGACCAGCACATCGGGGAAATAGGGGAAGAAAATTATGTTGTAAGATTAGTTGCCTTTAGGCCATGCACCAAATTCATATCATTTTTTACTGCTGTCCTCCTAGCAAGTTTATCAGGACCCTTCCAAAGAAAATTACATATAATTATTTGAAGTCTTTGTATGTATTGGGTATACCTCTTGGCCTAGACAATAGCTTAATTTGCAGCTCTGGGTGTGCAGGTTTTTATCAGATATTCACATGACCATAACAGTGTAACAAGCAAAAGTTGCAAAAACTTACTAAGGGGTGTTAATCAAGTCTGATACAGGTGGGGGTGGGGGGGGGATAATTTTATGCTTCCAATGTGCTGATCTCTCAAAGATCCTTTTGGTGTCCAAGTTTCATACAAATGTTAAGCTCATAATAGCATTTTGTGCCACATGGCACTATCGGGGCTTAAAGGGTTAAAAACTAGCATTATATAGGTTGGAAATTCGTGCAGGGGACAAGGTCGCTATAGCTGCTCAACTTATAATAGACATTATAATAAATTTACAATACACAATTACTCTAGTCAATGATGCTAAAAAAATAATGCGTATCATTACCATTGTTCAAAAAAAATGTATTTTGTATTTTGTTTACCCATGGAGCACCAAGGAGTTCACAAGAACTCGTTCAGAAATGTCTGTGCATTCCAGGATCGAATTAGAATTTGGAAATGTTGGTTTTTAAGGAGAGGGGAAAACCGGAGTACCCGGAGAAAAACCTCTCGGAGCAGAGTAGAGAACCAACAACAAACTCAACCCACCTGACGCCGGGTCCGGGAATCGAACCCGGGACACATTGGTGGGAGGCGAGCGCTCTCACCACTGCGCCACCCCTGCTCCCCGCATTATTGCTTTAGCACAATCCCACTGTTCCCAAAAACAAGAGGACGGGGCGAAAGGCGAATGTTATCGTCAACATGTACAGTGTATAACTCTTCGTTTTGCCTTCACGCGCTGTAGAGTACTTGGTTACAGGCAAAGCAATTACGGCCTGAGGAGCCTGTGTACGACATTAAGACAAACGATGCACTAGTGACAGTGGAAACCTTTTTTTGTCATTATTTCTGTGCTATATGCTCTCATGTTAGTTATGAAATACTGGACTCAGTGAAGTTCTATAAAGAGAACTTAAGAGTGTGCAACTAGAAATCATGTTTATTCGTCATGATCACTTTTATTTACATTGCTTTAGACTTGTCCAGCATAAATACTTTAGACATATAATTAGTTCATCATATCAAACACAGCCTGTCAGAGCTGTTCTGAAGTGTCGCAGAGTCGTCTGAAATCAACTCGATGCTGCTGCGTTTCACCGTGAGTGCTTCTCGGTTCCAGTCCCCCTGGATGTGTCTCGCGCCTTCCGCATGGCTAACTTCCTGTATCTCTCAAGTTCCTGCAAAGAACAAAAGCAGAACTTACAAAGTAATTTAAAATGTACTTTACACCCAAGACTTCAAAACATTTCAAATGATCACCGCAGGGTCAGGAAATAACTAACATAACAAATAAAACTCGGCCAATCATGTTCAAATCGCAGTAATCAAATGGAATACTTGATACCACTTCATCTACCTTCAATAGGCTACACTGATTCGATATATCAATATTGTAACATGGCTCCGACGTTTTCGGGTTAAAACTGTAAATTTTTTAAGTTTCTTTTGCCTCTCAATTCCCAAAGGGCACTTGGATACAAAGAAAACAACACCAAATGTATAAGTGTGTCCTGAAAGCCACAGAGCCATGTATGAATATTTCTCCGAATATTGCCTATTGCTCGTGATGGGGTATCTATCTATGGCAAAGCAGTTTTGTACATATAATTTCTAACCTTTTGCCAGACGTATTAAAAAATAATAGTAACGTAAGAGCTTTTTTTTCAACAAGCATTTGCGCTGACTCTCTCTCCAAGCAATGTAAGGTTCGCGAGGGGCGAATTATTATTGTCGTTTCCAGTTTACCTCATCTTTCTGTTTCCTCATGGTGTCGACCGCTGGCTCGGCATATTGTGGATCTTTAGAAGGATCTTCGCTAGTGCTGCGGCCCTGGGACTTCTATAAAAGAAATTGTTCTTCTATTAAAAACCCTGCCCCTAACAACGATGTTCACCTATCCAGTGACACCAACAAACGAATTCTCATTAGAAACATTTACCGAGATGCACATAAAGGGAGAAGTAACAAGTTACTTTGAGAATGTCGAGGATCAACTGTCGTTTCTTTAACAAAAGTACTGTTTTTAATGGAAAGTTACAATGAACTTTACCTCGGGTGGAAAAAACGCGGAGAATGCAACCTTCCAGAGCTCATAGGGATCCCTGAAAAGTAAAGAGAGGAATTATATTTAAAAATCAAAAGTCACTTAGGGTTTCTTATTTGGCTTGTAAAACTCTTGTAACTTGTAACATGCTTTAACCAATCAGAAAAGCTGCCCAAGAGTTCGAGCTTTATAAAAGACGTCATTAAAAGCTGATTTTGTAAATTACTAAAGCAAAACAGATATTTTGTCTTTGTGATGACATGTTTGCATTTACTCTTCAAAATGCTTCGTTTAACTCCGTTTGAACCATACAGTTGCTAAAGATGATAAATGAGAGGCGTCGACCAATCAGGAATGAGACTAGAAGATAACTGGTGTATTTACCTGCTGTGCATTTTTCCCATATCTTGACTGGCCACTGGGGGTGCTCCTGTTAAACAAAATAAACTTGTGAGTATGAAGTATGATAAGTTGTAGGATTTATTTAGAGTTAGTCTGGCCATTGTGAATTGAAAAACTCTGTATTCACAAAAACGGGACTCCTGCACGAATATTTGAATTGTAGAACTGTGCAAATAACCTGCTAAAACAGCGATCTTAAAGAAAAGGCTGTTTAGATTTTACACTTGTGGCAGTGTTGAGCAGAAAAACATACACAAATGTTTCAAATGAAAAAGACAAAAGATAACCCAGTTACTCGCAGAAGCGCTGAAAGTTTCCCATGCACGACAAAAGGATACAATTTGCTGCGCAGGAACGTAACTGACCATCAAAACCCGCGGGCACGCTAGTAAGTTTTCGCTGGGTGAGAGAAGCAATGGAAAAGCGCTCTCACCAATCTGAGATAACGAGTCCTGGCCAGCTGGAACAATGATGGGTTTGTTGTGATCCACTGATACCACCTTACTGCAAAACACAAAATATACACATTAAACTTGTTAGTAAACTTCTTTGCTACGTCAGTTATGTCACACTCGGCTCATCTCAGAAGACTACTTTGTTAACACAGTGTTGACTGAAAACTATGTTTCCCTCATTTATTCAGCAACGAATGATGGCTTTGCACAAAGAAAGCATCGCTACTGAAGTGACTTAAAGAAGTGACCCAATAATAACTTACCTGAGTGGGGTACGGAATAGCAGTGACCCAACCAGACCCCGGGTGCGGTTCGTCAGACCTTCAGCTTTGGTGCTAAAGAACTGTAAAGGAAATGAACTTAGAGTTTTCACTGAAACTGATCATAATAACAAATTTGTTGCAAAATGCTACGCTGACAAAAGGGTCAAGGCTCCGTTTGAAATCTATAATGAATTGGGTATCTCCCCATCTTCGTTAGCGTTGGACTAATGCAGGCCATAATTTTGCAACTGGAAAGTATAACTGGTACCGCCTGCAATTCAGCAGGATCAGAGGAAGATAGTGAGTCACAGTGATGAGAAACTCAAATGCATGCTTGATGATAACACTTTGAGATATTTCTGCCGATTTCCTTAAATTTCTCAAGCAATGAAGAGCCAACTGCTTCACGCAATGACTGAATCAAGAGAAAATGTTGTTCGTAACTGAATTGTAATGATAGACCTGACTGAGCAGCAAAGAATGTTTGTTCCTTAGTTACTTCAAGTGTTAACAAAGATGACAAATAACTGAAACAATGCATTAGAAGACATAACAAAGCTTTTTGCATATCGACTAATCGGTCATCTCCTCTGAATTTAATTCTGTTGATATTGAACATTGCAAATACCCCACGCTTAAGTCAGGAATTTTCCATTATCAAAGATTCTTAAAGCCATCACCATAATTTCCGTTTTAATGAACATTATTATAAATTAAACTTCAATTACGCGACTGATACTTGATATCAAAAAGAAAAGGCGAAAAAAGCAAATAATTAATATATAACACCAACCTGAAGATGAGCACCATTCTTGTGCGCTACAAAGCGTAACGCTCTGCTGATCATTTTTCGTTTCTCGGGATCAAAATCCTGGAATTGTTAAATAAAAACATTAGTAAAAATGGTTACCAGTCGTTAAGACAGTATTTTTGCCTTCTGGTACCTAGGGGACTTAACAGTTAGGAGCTAATTGACTTCCGGTACCTAGGGGACTAAACAATTAGGGGCTAGTCGACTTCTGGTAGAGGACTTAACAGTTAGGGGTTAATTGACTTCCATTACCCAGGGGACTTAACAATTAGGGGCTAATCGACTTCTGGTAGGGGACTTAACAGTTAAGGGTTAATTGACTTCCAGTACCTAGGGGACTAAACAATAAGGGGCTAGTCGACTTCTGGTAGGGGGCTTAACAGTTAGGGGCTAATTGACTTCCGGTATCTAGGGGACTAAACAATTTGGGGCTAGTCGACTTTTGGTAGGGGGCTTAACAGTTAGGAGCTAACAGACTTGGGTACAAGCCCACCACAGTTACCACTTGTAAAAACAGTTGTTCATGGCTATTTTAGAGCTATCTTTGGTACCAGTTTTACTTGCAGTATGGGTAATTCCACCCTTGGAGGAAAACAAGCGATGTTTGAAATAGTACCAGTCCACAAAGAACAGTTCTAAGCACCAATTCCATGAGAAACAAACCTGTGTTGGCAAACTGTCG
>JAHPZR010004507.1:80000-99438 GCA_019787425.1 Platygyra sinensis
TTGTTTCCCTGTTGGACTTTTATTGAAACAAATAAATAAATACGTTATTAAAATAAATATGATTGTGTCACAAGAATAGAGTGATATGTATTGCAAAGTACACATGAAGCTTTGTCTGAGATCTTAATGTCATTATAGTTATTTCAGGAGATCATCAGAATCCAGCGAACTTAGTGATGAGCTTGAGATGTTTCCTACTCCATTTCCAGACACTCCTGCAAAGAAATAACAGCTTTCATTTTGTAGTATCAACTTGCACCCACTTTCAGTGTTACATGCATAGGTGACACCTTTTGACGTGCAATCTTTTGACATGCTATGTAACCTGGCGAACATCAAAACGTTAACACAGTGGACTCCTTCATGGTCGAGCTCAACTTTTAGTCCTAACAGATGGATTTATTTGACATCAAACTATATAGGTTAGGAGTATCAAGAAGTCATTCTGTGAGAGATAAATCGGCTGTTTTGAATGGTTACATCTTTCGAATACTATACGTGTTAGCAGCCTAATTCTACCGGAAGTCACCACTGAGAGCTGATCGACTACATGCAAATCGTTTAATTATCCCGTAAATCTGGAAACATGCAATGTTCACAGTCTTCTTTAGCCATGTGAGGTCAGTAATAATCTTATAACATATATTATTATTCATTCAAAATATTTCCCTATTTCTGATAGGTTAAAACCACATGCATAATTCACCATAACCAGCTGCTGTTGAACCAATGACGTCAAAAGTGCAGCCCGCTGTTAATTAATGAACCAATGACATCAAAACTGCAGCCCGCTGCAGGTTATTTAACCGTTGACCGAGAAAACCTGGGGACGAGGTTGTGTTACTTTTGGTGAGCGGAAAAACAAAGAGCGAAATGGCGAAACTCCTTTAAGAACGTGGAAATATTTTGAATGAGTAATAAAGCAATAATTATTGAATTCGGCTTTCGCAGGATATAAAGAATTCTGCAGATCTCAGAGGGTGTTATCCACCTCGGGCTTCGGCTTCTCTGGATAACACCCTGCTTGATCTGCAGAATTCTTTATATCCTACTCAGCCTCATTCAATAATTGCTAAATATTATAATCATATAATGTTATCATTTATTTGTCTTTTCGACTTCTGCTAATAATCTGAAAAATTGCCTATTTCACAGTTTTAATGGTCTTTCAGCTGTTAAATAGCATGTTGAAAGATGGTATGTCAAAAAATGAATGAAGTTCTTGCCTTTGCACGCAACACTGAAAGAGGTGGTAATTAGCCGGGTTTCTTAATATCAGCATTTTCATTTTCCTGACTATTTAAATATTGTTTGGTTACCTCCATTGGATCTGGGAAACTCAGAGGAAATCAGCTCTGTGTCACTAGGACTGCTAATATCCAGTGTTGTCAAACTCAGATCAGAGTCACTGCTGCTAGATAGCACAACATTGTCTGAAGCTGCTTTAGACCTCTTTTTCACACCTTTTCTTCTTGTGTAAGAGCCACCATTGGTTATTTTTGTTTCCCCGGACCCATGTCGCTGGGGCTGTCTCAGGGAAGAGCTTCTACCTGATGAAACAAATTAAACCAAACAACCCAGGTTATCCATTGGAGTACCCTGCAAGCAGAGTCTCCTTTGATCTTCCTAGACAAGATCAAAGGACACTCTACTCACAGGGTGCCATTGGAGATGACAATATAGGCATTGAAGGATACCTGTGTCTTTAAACAAGTAGTTAATTGAAAGTTAATAGCCGAGGTCAAAACTATTGAAAATACCAAACAAGACAGTAACATTCTGTTGATGGCCCTCTTACTTGAGACTCCTGAATGCCTGATGCTGGACTGCAATTCAGATTCCAATTCAGAATACTGATGACTAACATTGTTTACAAGGTGCCTGCAAACAGAAATTGAGTTCACTTTGATGACAAATTGATTGCTACTGTAGTTATTAAAAGTACCATCTCATTCCTAGCTCAGGACACAGACCTTTTGCTCAGCACCATGAGTCTCGATGTAACTCCAAGTCAATAGGAGATGTGGTGGACTAATAGTGAACATGCTAGAGTTGGGTTCAAGCCTTGACCGGTGCTAGTGTGGTGTGCTTTTTTTTTCTTAAATTTTTTAACAGCTTTATTGGGTACTACATATAACTAAATAACAAGGAAAAAAAGGCAAGACCTAAAAGGGGTAGGTGCAACGGGACGAAGTCCCATGCAAGGCACCGCCCCTGAATTAAAACCTAAAATTACATCAAAATCATACACAACCAACCATAAGAAGAAGAGAATAAATTTTGTGTAATTTTGTGGACATGTAAGCTGTCTTTCTCTCATGTATTTCTTTACTCAGGAGTATTAATTAATGGTATGGCACATTTTACTAGGGATAACCCTGCAATGGTCTAACATCCCATCTAGGGGAAGTAGAAACATGAAGACGGGAAACTTACTTTTACTTTTGGTCACCAGCAAATGAATTAATTATGTAAAAGAAACCATTAGTAAAAAATTCCAATTGGCAGGAGGCAGACCAGTTGGCTATTTACAAAGTGTGACCAAGGATTTGAACTCAGAACTACCAAGAAAGAAATCCTGCTGGTGCCAGCAGGGTGGAGGCCTTGAACCAGGGACCTCTAGATTACAACACCAATACCCTAAACCACTCGGCTTTGTTGCCTCCTCCATGTTCTTGTCATACATTTCACACCTAAAGCTACTTACTTGAGTTGCCGTATCTCGTAGGAGTCTGACTGTCTCTCGTCGACAAGGCTGCTCAAACTTTTAGACTGTGAGCGCTGATTCTCGGAGAGTGATGATAAAGCCTATGCAGTATGTTTTTAAAAAGAACCAACTGAATTTTATTGATTCTTTTGTTCATTTTATTTTTATCTATTTTATTCTACTTAATTATTGAATATAACTTGTAAAGTGCCCGGATCATCCTTGGATAGGTGCTATAAAAATACTATTATTATTATTATAATTATTATTATTATTATTGTTATCGTTATCGTTATCGTTATCGTTATCGTTATCGTTATTATTATTATTATTATTATTATCATTATAATAATTTATTGTCATTATTATCATCATCATCACCAGGGCTGTCATTAGGGCTGTAACCCATAACACCTGTTACAGCCGAGGATGCTTGATTTTGCCATGATGCTAAGGGTGAAATCACCTGTTGTTGATATAATTCAACCACAAAGTTTGCTTTGAGTGTGGAGAACAAGGCTACAGGTGTTTCATAACTTAATGACAGCCCTGATTATTATTATCATTATCATTATTATTATTATTACTTTCACCCAATAGTAATTATAATAATAATTATAATTATATTTATTGAGTAAAAATAGAACTGTAACCAGGATAAGACATATTAAAATGTAAAAGCGTTCTGAAAAAATTGAAAAAATTGTAAGCGCGTGGACGGAATATATACGAAAAGGGGTGCAAATTTTTTTTTTTTCATTCGTTAAAGGCTATAGACTGATAGCCGAAAGCTTATGATTGTTTTTAACCGTTTTTTAACCAGAGAACGCTTTTACATTTTAATATATTTATTCAGCTCATGCAGATGTCAACATTAGATTTTTACACTCTTAAAAATAGATAGATATTGTATTTGTAGTCAGTTAGTAAGGTAGACTATTCACAGTCCCCTATTTTTCGGTGAGATGGTAGATGTTGACGGTTGAGTTTGACGGGCTGCTATCTTGATCTCTGAATGTGAGCTAAACTGGGGAGAGTACAAAATGCCCATGGGTGGGGGTGGTGGGGTCAATAGCATGAGGGTGAAGGGGCAGAAAAAAATAGGGAGACTGTAACCATTACTGACAGCTTCATTCTGTCTCATGTTCACGGCGTTAGTTGCTCGGCAGCAACTGCAACACCTGATTGGTCTAAGGGACAATGAAAAACATCAGAGTGCATAGCTGAGCATTGACAACTTGAGTGTCAGAAAGTGACATACATCACTTAGTGGCTAAGGCCATAGTGGTATGCTTCTAGTCTCGGAGAAACTGATTGCTTTCCTGCATTAGTTTTAATTTTTTTTTATAAAAAGTCATCTCAATAAAGATTATTATTATTAACTCGATACTTATCAAAGTTCTGATCAATATCCTAGAACTCAACAACATAATTAACAATTAGACTATGAGCCCAAGTTTTCTATGAGCAGATAGTTAACAAGGCGCAGCTGAGTTGACTATTGCTCGTAGAAAACGAGGGCGAGTGGTCTAATTGTTTTAGTATAAATTTACGGCAGTCTCATTGCATAAAAAGAAAAAAATTGTCAAGTAACGCGCAGAAAAGAATTGTTTTATTTTGTTACATCAGGTTCAACCGTGATGTGCGATGTGCACTGATGCGTAACTGTTGACTATCAGCAGATAGAAAACAGCAATATAGCTAATCAAATTCACAGATCACAATAGACTACGGTAAATTTATACTCAAAGGGTTTAGTCATTGTACTGGCTATTCAAGCTGTGCAGTAAATAAAGCCAATGATCAAATATATAAAACATCATCCTCCACTAATAAATAATGATTTCATCTCACCCTGTCTAATCGGTCCTGTTTCCGAAGTGCATCTCTAGACTCAGCAAGGGTTGAGTGTAATTCCATTTCCATTTTACCTGGCATGGTATGAATAAGAACTACGGTGTTAATATATCCAAAATTATTATTCAACAAATTGTAACACTATCCAAATATGGTCATGATGCTCTCGATATCTGTCATCCGTAGGTAACAGATATCCGGCGATATACGTAGCTTCGTACGTGGGAAGAAAAAGTGAAGTGAAAAAATGTCGACAGAAAGGTTTAAAAATGTTACGAGCTTGGAAATCAATTTTGTTATCAATTTGTTGAATAATAAAACAATTATCCTGCTCAATCTCGCGGAATATCGTCTGATTTTACCCGACTCGGCCTATGGCCTCGTCGGCTAAGTATCAGACGATATTCCGCGCGATTTCGCAGGATAATTGTTAATTATAATTATGATAAGAAACATAATTATGATATAATATTAATAAATATATGAAATATTCACCAGAATAAAGGCAGGATAGCAATCAGTTTTGCTTACCCAGCTTTGTTTTCAGCTGCTTGATATCCCTTTGCAAAGAGTCTGTTTCATCTTCAATAATTCTTCTCCTTTAAAAGATTGCATAATTAAACACAAAACAGGTTGAAAATCTAAAATATTTATCATTGTCTGGGTTAACCTGCGATCAGGCGTCCCTTATGTCGCGGCGGGAAGGTACGCCTGATACAATTACTTGACTATTTGTCTGTTGCTAGTCCAGAATCTGGACTTTTCTCTGATTGGTCAAGAAACAAAAAGGTACTTAGAACTGAGCCATGATTGGTTACATTTGTGGCGGTGTGGTTACCGGTAAAAAAAATTCCGCGTGCTGATGAATGCCATCATGACGTCTGACGAGGCAAGCGAAGAGAGCGAGTTTTTGTCAGCTTTTAATGCTTGTCTTCAAAGTTTTGTTCACAAAACTCTCAATGATGAACAAATAGAATGCATTCATAGAATCGCATGCCATGGGAGAGATGTTTTGGCGGTGCTACCGACGAGATTAGGTAAGAGCGCTATTTATGTATTGCCACTTTTTTCGTTTTCGTTGATACGCGACTTTCGAAAACAAAACACCCGCGGAAACCATTTTTAAAATTTTCGTCAATCATACATGTTATCGACAGATCGGATCGAAATCCACCAATCAGTCAGCCCACTAGCATGACGTAAAGAAGGTTTGAAGGTCACACCAATGGCTGCGATTGGTGGATTTCGATCCGATCTGTCGATAACGCGGAAGACTTCCGGTAATTCTGACATTCGCGCTGACAGATATTTTAATCAGGGGGCAGCAGACAAATAGTCAAGTAATTGTATCAGGCGTACCTTCCTGCTGCGACCAAAAATATAAGGGACGCCTGATCGCAGGTTATGTCTGGGTTTCATGTTTATACCCTAGCCCTCAAGTATTTATGGAAAGTACAAAATAAAGGCAGATTAGTGAACTTTGCATTGCACAAATTAGTATTGGATAATAAACAGTATCAGTCCTGCTGAAATGATAACATCCTGTCAATGCTTGTAGGCTAGATTTAGTTGTACATAGAACTATAAATCTGATCATTGCCTTGCAAAAAGGCCTTTTCAAGGTTAGTTTTTCATATGCATTACAATATGTTATCCAATGTGGATGCAAGGCAATTTTGGGCTAAAACAACAATTGTAGCTAATACCCCGAAACTGCATCACATACATGCTAGATTTCATTGCAATGCAAATGAGCAGAGTTAACCATGAAAAGAGCTATTGAACACATCACAGAATTCTTTTTTTGATGTCTACTTTGTTACTGATGAAAGATAACAATCTAAATCAACATGGACTCTAAATGAGACTGAAACCCTATAATCATCATAATGTAAAAAACTTACACTTCATTCACAACAGCAGAGTCGCTGAGAGGAGAATTCTCACTAGATGTCAACTTGAGCTTTGCTTGGCTTTGAACAAATTCTAGTTGGCTGTATACATCACGTTTAAACTAAAAAAGTAATCAGAATGTATGATTATGTTAACCAGGGAAACTGCAAATAATTATGACCAATGAAAGGGCCACGTTTGTTTGTTTGTTTTTTTTTTCAATTCATTGATTTATTAATCTGTGCCACTGGGCACTACATCTCATTGACTGTAGCAGCTGAAAACACTTGTTTGTTAACAACTGCACAGATTTTGAGTTCGACAACAAGATTACAATGCCTTGACAAACTTGTTATCCCTACATGTAGCTGTTTGCTAGCCTGCAGTGTAGGCATATTTTAGATGTGCCAATGTGTACATTTTTGTATTAGTCTACCATCTTGGATTTGGTGATTGTGGAGGATTGGGGCAAGGAAATATTTCTCGAGGGAGGAGGCATTCTCAAAAAAATTGAAAAAATGTACCCCACCTCTTCTCTGCACCAATCCGGTCAAGCATCCAAGATGGCGGCAACAAAAACCAGATTTATTATCTAGCATTCTGCTCCGAAATAACGCCTGCACTGCAGGATAGCTGTTTGCTTGACAGTATAAACATGTTGTTAATCACACATACTTGTTCTAGTTTTCTTTCTGTTTCCATGTCCACTCCTTTTTCTCTGAGCCTCTCACTTAGGCTGCTCATTTCATCTGTTATAAATTATTAAAAGGTTAGCATAAAAAATAATGACGTCAATGAAAATGAAAAAATATTGAAGATGTACTTTGTACTTTATCAAAAAGATACTTGTAGGATTTTAACTGCACCTATACCTGTGAGCATTAATTTCTGTTCTCTAAGAATTTACAGTACTGGGAGCAGCACTAAGAAAACCTCTGTCGAGCTGAATGATTAGAGCCATGCAAAAAACAAACCTAAACGAACCAGGCCCCTGATGATAATGCTAATAACGATGATGACGATGTGTTCGATGCTGAGTGCAAAACATAAATTGATCAACAATGGATACTCACTTGACACTGGTGGGAAATATTTAATCACCAAGTTTCATTAACAATCTGAATTTACAGTTAGTAGATACTAAGAAAGACACCCTGAGCCATCCCAGCCTGACTTGCACCATACAAAAAATATTCTTCAAATTAAACCTTTCATTCTCTTTATCTCGGCAGCTTGTACATCTTTTTCTTTCTCCAGTCTCCTAACTGTGTCAGTTAAATGACTCACTACCTGAGGAAAGATAACATAAAATATTGTCTTGATTAGAAAAAAAGACACAACTGCTAATAAAAGTACAGTGATTGCCAATGAACCTATAAGCTGCTCTTAAAGACACTTTTAATCTTTAAAAGTCATTTGTCGATGAGAGAAGGTCGCCATTGACAATCCAAGGGATTGCCTGTGATGGTAGATTTATAACCATTCTGGCCAACATATTATAAACATTAAAAAGAAGTGATGTATTAAAATTTATAAATGTAATCTGTGAGAAATTAAGTGTGTTATTGCTGTTGTTGTTCTGTTCTTGTTCCATAAAAGAACAGCTGCAGTAAGTACTGTACACCTAGTTAAATTTTTTTTTATACAGCTACTGAGAACTAACCTCTGCTTGTTCCTCAACTCTTTCAAACAATGCATTCACTAGAGCGGGTGATGTCTGACTGGATGGAACACTAGTTGCTGTGCCGACCATTTTTATAGGACTGTGTTTGCTGCTTTGCAAGTCCCATGCTACTGTACCTTTATGTGGACTCCTTGAGGCCTGGGACTGAAGGTTGCCAGCTGAGACAAAGATAATATAAAGAAGAAGCAAACATCTTACATGTAAATGTGAAACTCATACTTGTCCAATACTCTGACAAATTGTATTGTATTCTATTGTGCTGTGTCGTTCTCAATTGTATTGTATTGTTAATCTATTGTTATGTGGATATAATACAATACAATTCTATGCATAAATTTGTCTGAGTATTGGACAACCCTCGTGAAACTTGGAAACTGTGAACGCTTTGATTTGATTACGGCAGGTCAATTGTGTACTGACGAATCACAATAAAGTTCAGGGCACCCGAGGAAAACTCAGAAGTACAGTCAATTCTCTCATGTGGACCACCTCTCATTAGCAACAACCTCCTGTGTGCAACCACTTTCTAAATAACCAGTTTGTCTCGGTCAAATACTGTTTCAAAAACTCTCTCCTAAGCGACCACTGTCCAAATTTCTTAAGCAGCAGCGACCACATTTTAGGCCAGAAATCTGACATTTTCCTTATTTGTTTTCTGTTTTTAGTAAGCGACCATCCAGCACGATCACATATGATTGTAAGAAATTCATTGCTCAAATGTCAAAGAAGCCCTAGTACAGAAGATGTCCAAGAGGCAGGGTGCGACGAAAGTGCTGTCCGATAGCCCGGGGCTAGTGGAATGACTTGTCGGGCTAGCGTTTTCTTATCGTAGCTTGCCCGACGGGCAAGCACCGTTGGTCCTCTATTCTGATGATAAATTTAATTTCGGGCTAGCTCCTCAGACCTTCGGGCTAGTAATCTCAAGTAATAGCTTGCCCGAAGGGCAACCTCATCTTTTCATTTTCGTCTCACCCTGAAGAGGATATTGAAGTTTCACCCTATGCTGCCATCGACGATGGCACAGACGCCTATCACAGTTTAGACCCTACTGACCCTAACTGGAGGGATCCCTGAATAGATTATCGCAACTCACACAAAAGACAGGACAGAAATAAAGATTTATTCAGACAGGGATAATGGCAGTGATGACGCTCCTTTACCAATCCCAGCAGTGCAAACAGTAAAAAGAGCATTCAAACTCTTATTTCAGATTGCTGAGTTCGCCGATTATCAAGGTTGTGAAGAGTTGCCCTCGGCAATGACAAAAGTGTACCTCCTAAAGAAGCGTTCAAATGCAAAAGAGTGGTAGTCTCCAGTATTTAGAGTGCCATTACATATGTACCCCATGTTTGACATGTTTTGTTGATTTTTCCCATAAGCAACCACTATGTCATACACCAAGGGTGCGGATCACGGATCACATATATATTATGAATCACGAATCACGAATCACGAATCACGAAAAGAAGCAAGTCTCAAAATCATGTAGAATTGAGTGATGAAATTATGAATAATGGCGAATAATTCAAGTTCTTTACGGGTCACATAAAATCTTCGGGTCATGGATCACGAAAAATAAATCTCCTCAATTTACGTTTCACGGAAAATAAAATCAGCTAATCTCGGATCAAGAGAATACGTACCCCCTGTACAACCCTCTATTTGAGTAGACATGCACAGACCCTTAGCCTGCTTACATTGCACTTCACAAGGTTTTCCCGAAAATTGTCTTACATGCTGGGCCATCCAGGTGAACGTAACAAGTTTACATTACATTACGAATTGCACTTGTTCATTCTATACATTGCCATAACAAGCACAAAGAAAAAACATCCGATCAAAAAATTAATACCTTACCGCCATAACGGTTTCCACTTGACCTGGGGTGGAATGCTTTTGTTTTATTGGTAGAACCCAAACGATCCTAAAGTGTAAACAAATACACTGTCAGTGGCTCTTAAGGAACATGGACTTTTTTGCTGGATTCTGATAGACACAGCTAAAACAACATTTTTTCAGTGTGCGGTTAATAAATCCGCCGAAAGCAAGCTTCGAATTCAGCCATTTTGCGAACGTTTCTTTTGGCAATTATTTCAGCACTTGGCGTGAATCATGGAATGTGTGACTATTAGTACTTCTAAAAGATAGACGGCTACATGAACTAACCCGCACTCTTGCCAAGTTTGTTTCTGTTTCACGAACAATGGAAGAGAACTTGTTTTCCCACTCCATTTCCCGAGGAAAGTCCCAAACTGTAATTGCTCATTTCATTACAACGGTGTCACATCGTTGCACATCGTTAAGCCTCATTAAACAAACCGCTGACCATGGCGGCAATGGGCGGCAAATTAATTTCCCTCCCGACTCCACCCCAGATGCAGACGAAATTATTTTAAAATACCATTTTACCCCAAAACTTATTGTACTCTTCAATATACATGGGATTTAGCTTTAATAGCCTTAAAATGGAACGCGTTTTTCTGAAAAACTGAATCAATTAAGTAATACGCAATCCTACTGATTCCTATCAGGTCTGGTTTCCCGACTCCCACCCGCCGACTGGATCCGTCATGCATATGACGCAGGAGCCCTGTATGACGTCAATGAACGAGTTTACTAACGTATCTTCTCCCAGTTTTACATTCCATATTTTCCAGTTTAAGAAATAAATATGATTTTTGGACTTTTCCACTGGAGTTTGGATTCTAACACCTTTTCTGGCTTGCTGAGTTAGTTGCTCATGTGATCACTGGAGTAGTCCTGTTTACTTCCGCGGGCTGTTACCTCAACATTCTCACCTCTGGAGTCTAGTGTAGGAACTGTAGGAGTCAGGTGGGAGTAGCTTTGAGAGTCTTCTGAGCTCGAAGCAAGGTGCAAATCGAAAACAAAGCACACCTATAACACCTACCCAAAGAAAGATTTCATGCATCGTGTGCTTTCACGCTACACCATAACTGTTTTAAAAATGTATGTAACATACGAAACGTTAAGTCTTAATCAAAAAAAAATGTGCAAATTCGATATATTTATTAAATCCATTTTGAAATCACTGGTTATCATTGCAATGCGATTGGCTCTCAGCGGTGCGATTTATTCACGAATCGCACTATCTTTTGTTCTAAATCGCATCTTTTTCTCAGCCAATGAGAATGGGATAGTATAGCAAAACAATCAAGGCTTTTTTAAACTAACCAGTCACATTGCAGGAAATGAAAGACAAAAAAGCCATTGTTTGGCAAATTTGGCAACTTGGTTCAACAAATATTTGTACTGACCAAAATCTTGTAATTCTTGTATTTACAATGTAGGCTATTAAATTGTGCGATTTCTAAACGGATCTTATAAAGTGGTAATTGAACTTCGGGTCTTGCAATTTTGGTCTGAAATCATACTTGTGATTTCAAATCTGAAATCACTCGTATGATTTCAGACCAAATTACACTCCACTCAGTTCAATTACCATTATTTATCCTGTTGTTTTTTTCTTATTTTTTTTTATCAAATGACGTCCTATTTTATTTTGTGTCACCAGCTGGCATTTTGTCAAGTGTCCCAAGGAATTTCTGCCAGGATTGTAGTAGGTTTGTGCTATGCGTAAAAAAGTTTCAGGGGATTAATCTGCCTGCAGGATGCATGAAATGATTTAGTCCTTTATTCCGTTTTATTTAATTGCCGGATCAACCCAGGCTCAACCCGGATCAGAGTGCCGTCTATATTTTGTATGAGCTGGCCACGTCACGCCGTCAAAGTTCTCGAAAACGGCGCGAATATTTTTATCCAATCAAATCAATCATTTGGAAGGAATACACCAATCAGAGAACGAGGTTTACACTTGGCCCGAGGATAGGCCGAGTGCTTGGCATCATCCAACATGGCTTCCCCTTTCGCTAATTTCGAGGAGTTTTACGCTCCCAATGCCACAGATGTTTTAGCCTTTGTATTTATTTTTTTGTGGTTAGTGTTAGTATTATTCCAGTTAATATCTGTAGCAACAGGGTGAGTATTGCTTGCTTCACTGTTTACTGAGCTGCGTTATTCAATATTGTCTTGTTCGCTAGACTCATTGCTTGTACACAAACCATGTTTGTAGCAATTTTACTAATTTGTCATTACATCCGCATTTTAGAAAAATATACCTCCACAAATACCCTCTCATTTCCAATAATAAAGAACTTCCAGGGGTTTCAATCTTGAAGGTGAGTTATCGTTCATAATCGACCTTATTGCCCCCATGCAATTCTAAATGTTGTGTGATGGTCAGTCGAGTTTTTAGCATGTTGGTGTTGGAGATTTAAAACATTTCTCTTATCAATGGTTTGTGTATCTTTATTGTGCAGCCCTTGGTCGGAGATGAGCCAAATCTTATAAAAAACCTTCAAACTTTTTTCGAACTCAAATACCCCAAGGTAAGGTACACAAGTAAAAAAAATATAAGCTTATATGTCGTGTGTTCCACTACATCAGTGACTAAATTCGCTCTGTTTCATTTTTCGACGACAGTTTTTTAAATAAACCTTCGTAATTTTTCTTCTTTTAATTTTTCTCGTTGATGCTATTTTGAGCCCGCCCGTTGACGGTTGAGATATGTTAAATTATTCGTACGCTAGTTTACTAAAACAAGTCTGTCTAATTGTTTCAGTTTGAAATTCTCTTCTGTGTTCAAGATGAGCTAGATCCGGCTGTCAAAATTGTACGTCAATTGATGGAAGCATTTCCTTTAGTGAATTCACGACTATTTACGGGTAAGTTAAACCAGACCAAAATTATCCGGATAATTTAATCTTTCGTTGGGTAGTTATATATTTACATAAAGATGTCCCCAGAGAGCTTGCATCTGGAATGGTCTCCAGACCACAAAGCTAACTGCATTTTAAAATACATGAACTCAAATTGAATAAACAATATGATAGAAAGGAAGCTTTAGAAAATTGTTTTCGTATTAAATTCTTGACAGGTCTGAATTTGGGCAAATGTTGGCATGGCAAAAATGTCAAGATAGGCATCGTATTATGCATGATCACTCTTAATGAGTACCTCTCCAAATTGAACAACTTTGAAATTTATAGGATCGTTACAAAGCGGGTAATTATAATAGCATAATGCTCTAGATATTTTTTCAAGATTCAAAACAATGCAAGACGCTTTCTTTTGACTCAAAAGAATTAGAATTCTTGTTTATCTGTCCTGGCTCATTAAATATTCAGTTCTATTATGTTCTTATTCAAGGCCCATTCTTGAATCTTCACCAAGTTAAAATATGAATAAATTGGCTGTGTTTTTGTTGTCAACCATAATATTATGCCCTCAGATGAAATTTCTTCGACATTTTTACTAATAACCTTTTGTAGTGTATTAAGAAATATTTTGTGGTGTGAATGTTTTAGGAATTGCATTGCCTAGTGCTTTGTGGAGCCAACTGTCATAACTTACATTTATAACCTCACTAAATGTTTTTAAACAAAATGTTCAAAACCTTCTATTTTAGGCATACTTTTAAGCTAGTTAAGTTTTAAATTATTATTATCTCATTCATATGTCCATTTTAATATTCAAAGACCTGCTTTTTGAAATATTTTTGTAAAGCAGTTCTTAGGAGTTTATCCATGTTTTTGTTATTTTATAACAATATTTTGCAAAGTGCATTTGATCATTGAAATGAAACTTGTACCATATAAATTTCAAACATTTTTAGGGTTAGGGTTATCATAATAATATAGTGGTTGATTGATGATAATCTGAAACAGGTAACATGGTACTGTTTACTCTAGCAGCAGTTGTTAATAAATAACTGTTTCAAAGTTGCATCATAAGAGAATTCTTCAGATATTAAAACAAGTAGTATTTTGACTTATAAAATATTATTGATGGCCAATCATATGCTAGGAAGGAAGAGAAAATTGCTGAGTTTATTTGTGATTATTTTGCAGTCTTCCATGAAACATTGATATATTACACAATCTTTGAGCTTAATTTAATCACCTTGACATGTGTTAATTACACTGTCATTCTTTTAGCAAATCAGAAAAAATGTAATTTTGCTTGCTGCAAATTATTTCCTTTTTAAGGTTGTTATTGTTGTTTTAAAACGTTTGGAGTAGAGATTTTGTCATCTCGACAAAATAAGGACGTTCACACTAAAGTTCTCCAACCATGATTTTTTTTTATAAGACTTCGATGGATGGGGAAATTCCAGTAACTGGAGAATGCTTCATGATGATATTAAATAAATGAAAATATCTAGATGCTGGACAGCTTAAGCTCCTTATGATTTAAATGGATTTTATTTAACAAGCAAAGTGGTTTTGTGATTGACTACTCCTTGGTTGTGTTGAGTCTAGGAGGAACACAGCCAGTGACATTAACTGGAGAATATGTTTAGACTTGTCAGTAAGTCTGTATATGGAATGAATAATCAGGAATGAACCATCTGAAGGCTGAGTCCAACTGTCTGCTAATTAAAATTTGCTGATTTGCTGTTTTGACCACAGCTGCCAAGACGATTGGTGTCAATCCAAAGATCAATAATATGAATCAAGGTTATAAGGCAGCCAAGTATGACCTGTTATGGATCTGCGATAGTAATATTAAAGGTACCGTAATTTAGTTTGTCCAAATCATGCCACAGTTCACAACAGTACCCCTTAACTTGAGATGCTATGACTAATGAGCTATGCAGCATCTTGCTTTGTTCTGAGATTTTTTATCAAATATGTTACTCTGTAACTGTTTGTTTTCTGGAAGTTGCCTGCTGAATGCTTCGGAAGAAGAAACTCTTACAAACAATTCGCTGTTTTAAACCAACATCCACTTCTTTACTTCTATTATTGTAAAATGCTCTAGTCTAACTATTGAGCATTCTAATAGCTGATGAGGATTTCAACCTGCTATTTGGTTATATTATTCTATATGTTGAGTATTTATTGTCTGTTATTGTTGATTTTTAGTCCATCAGGGCACTCTGCAGGAGTTAGTGTCTCATATGGGGCCAGGTGTAGGAATGGTTCATCAGGTATTAAGAAAAACATGTTTTTTCTTCCTTGTATATATACATGTACAAGGAAAATAGAATCACTGAAATCAGCATGGAAAGTGTGGCTTGGGATAGACATTTTTTAACTGTAATTTATGAATTAAAAAAATTGTACCATGTTTCTGTCAAGTTATTACTTATAGAAAGAGAAGTGGAAGTTTGGGAGAATGTGAAACCCTGTGGGAACGCAAGCCGACTGGAGTCAGTATTTCCACAGTTTTTTTTTGACTTCTCATAAACTTCCCCAAGTGTTTTTATAAACCCATAGAAAGATGGATAACATATTTTCCATGCCTTTAAGAAATTTCTGAAACTAAACAATTTAACTAAATTGTTTACTTTTTGCTTGCACCATCATCATGTCAACAGCTCATGTTAGTTCAGTGTTTCCATCACTTTATAGAAGTACGATTATAAAACCAATAATTATTAGTATGCACATTTTGGGGGCTATTTTCTAAAGGAAATCAAAGCAGTGATTATGAGAAAGTGATGATCATACCAAATGCTAATTACCGGTAATCATTTTTATTTTGAAGCATTAATTTATAAGTATAATTATTTTCAATAGATACCATTTGTTGTTAACTGCATGGATTTTGCTGCTTGTGTAGATAAGGTAAGAAGGTAGAAGGTATGGGAGTGTGTATGTGTTATGTGGCTTAACACCGCCTGGTTAGCTCAGTTGGGAGAGTGCCGGTCTGCTGAGTGGGAGGTCGTTAGTTCGAATCCTGGCCAGACCAACACTCAGGTTCTTAAAATAACTGAGGAGAAAGTGCTGTCTTTGTAATGACATCTGCAAATGATTAGACTCTCTCGAATAATGGTGATAAACCATAGGTCCTGACTCACAAACCTTGTTCACATATAACTCTGTGGGACATTAAAGAACCCACACACTATTCGAAAAGAGTAGGGGACGTAGTTCCCAGTGTTGTGGTCTATCTTCAATACTTACATCATCACTTGTCATGGGTTGGGAGGGTTCAATGAGCCCATAAATGGACTGATAGCAGCTGCCATTGGTGCCAGTATGCTGATGTCCGAGCCCACCGCAAAAAGCAATGTAAAGAGGACATGTATGTTTGTCCTATGACTCCCAACATTACATTAACTTATACTTGTTCACAAATTTTGACAGGTCTACTTTGGAACCCAACATGCATTTGTATATTTGCTAGCTTATAGCCTGGGCCAGCTGTGTGCAAATGGCATGTCAAGTCTCTACAGCAAACCTCTTCTGGATGAGATAGGTAATGTTGAAATCAAGAGTCTTACATTCTTAAACAGTGATTTGGGATGCTAGGACTCTTTGGTGCAAGTTCATTTCCTTGATCTATAAGGTGAGAGAGAATATCTACTGGACTGTGATAAATGCTCATGGTGTGATCAAAATAGTCAATGGCATAGAAAAAGAAAACAATTTTGGGTCATTAGCAAAGGGAAGGCTATGGTGTAAGACAGGTTCCTAACCATGAAATCCTGGATGCCCTGCACTTAAACATACATAAACAAAAATAGGTTTTCCTGTCTCCCAAAGGCAAAAGTTGGTCACCCGTTGCACCCAGGCGCACCTAGAACACAAGCGTGAAGGATTGTCTCTGATTCACATGCTCCTAATTTTGCAGGAGGTCTAGAAGTGTTTTCTTGCTATATAGCGGAAGATTATTTCATATCAAAAGCAATATTTAAAAGGTAAGTGACAAACTTTGGTATTTTGATCAATGCATCGAGTTAACCTTCACACTGACATGATCATCAAGAAGACTGGCAGTCCTGGCTATTAAATGTGCACTTAATGCCCAACACTAAGTACTAAGATAGTAACTTAATATTTTATTGATTGCAGGGGAATGAAAGTTGTTCTGAGCTCTGACCCAGCCATGCAGAATCCAAGTAGTTACTCTCTTCTTCGATATCAGCAAAGGATGGTCAGGTATGTCGGCATTTCTTTTACTGTGAACAATCCTCTGACAATAGGTGTGTGCCTTTGCTAGCCTTTTTACATGTTATGTCTATGCGTTCATCACAGTTGAAGTAAGAAAGTATGCATATTTTTTTAATCCCAGATAAGTTGAATTTTAATCTTTTAAATTAACTTTTCATAGAGTTATAGACCCTATGCAAAAATGGCTGCCTTTAAATTATTCTTTTGTTTGTATTTGAATTAGTCTTACTAACCTCGTTTTAGAGACAAAAATTGTAAAGAATTTGTAAACCGGACAAGGTTAGTGAGGCTATTTTGAATATGAACAAAAGAATAATTTGATGGCAGACATTTTTGCATATGGTCTATAGACAAAAGTGCTGCTTTACGGAAGCTTCATGATGTGTCTGCTGACTGTGACTAGCCCCAGAGCAAACTTTGAATATACATTAAAGACACTAATATATTACGTAGTGCTGAAACTGAAAGACAAATGACTCCCTTTGATGTTTTTGCTTTTCTTTATTAACTTGTTTGGTCGTGAATCCCCTCACTTTCATCCATTGTTTTAAAACAAACACATGTTTGCAATTGGTTGTTTATTACCTTGACTTTTTGACGAGAAGATATTGACTGCTCATCATGTTTTATTGTAGATGGACAAGGTTGCGTCTTAGGATGGAACCATTTCCAGCTATATTTGAACCTCTCACAGAAAGTGCTGTGATTGGTCTACTGAGCTGCTGGGCAGTACATCATCTCTGGGAATTCAGTGCAGTACTTTTCTACCTCGAACACCTTGTTTTGTGGTTTATTTTGGATTATATTTTACTCAGATGTCTTCAAGGGGTGAGCATTTTTATTACTATTACAAGCCTGATATCCATTCTAAGTATTTCTAATTCTCTCCACAAATCCCAAGTTTAACTAAGTTTAAACTTACGTAAGTTCTTCGCGTGGGTTACCTTTTAACATTTCCTCTGAGAATTTGATGGCAAATAGAATATCTCTGTAAAATGCCAATTGCAATTTTCCCATTTCTCCTAGGCCCATCATTAGGTAGACATTAGTAGTAATGGATTACTATTTAGTTGAATGATATTATGAGTTTATCAATTGAAAATCAAGCCATTGTTGTTGTATTGCCATAGACATTCTCTATACCTCTCTGGCAGAAGACTGATGCTGGTTCCTTTTGGTATCTCCTGTGAGCTAGTCTTGTCATTTCGTCTTGAGTGTGTGTTTTTATCATCACTTGTTTTGTTTGATTTGCATGCTTTTGTTTCAGCCCAACAATGCCTTACCACCGTTATGGAAAATCTTTCTGGCATGGCTGTTTAGGGAGTTTTCATGGATAGCCTTTTTTCTTCAAGCAGCGTGTGGCCGTGAGATTGAATGGCGAACATCACACTTTGTGTTAAGACTAGGTGGTAAGGCTGAGAGACTTCAAGAAAAATGTCAAGACCTAAACAACCATTGCTGTTGAACTGAAATAAACACTAGTCTACCACACACAGTAGTGTGGCCTCAATCCACTGAACTCGCTAAGAGTTGTAAGAGCAATTTCATGGTTTCCTTGTGGAACTTAGCCTTTAGAAATTTGTGGGAGCTTATTTTGGGGGATTCCTAGAAGATTTAACAGATACTTGAACATGTTGAACTGAAGTAACCTCAGTGCTATCAGATGATTGTACTGCTGTACCTGATGCCAGAGTTTTAGTCAGAATACAAGGTGCACTTGTGTTATATTGGTTTTGTGTGGAAAGATGAAGTTCAAGTTGCTTGCTAAGCAATTTCAAGGTGTAGGGAAACTTTACACCTCTGGTATCAAGAAAAACTTCTTAATTAAATGAAATGAAATGAGTGTTAAGGATTAAATCTTATTTTGTAAAACGCGGAAAACAATTTATTTATTTTACATCATAGAGTTTTGCAGGATAGGTTCAAGGCCTAATGCAGTCATTTGTAACAAGGAATTGTAAGTTATTGTAATTTATGTATAGCTTGTTATGTAATAACCAGATCAATGCACGCCCTCTGATTGGTCAACAAGTTATGGTTTATTGTGCCAGTAAATAATGACGCAGTGGGACTTTCAAAACAAGGGAAAGTCAGGCTGGACTGGTAAAAGTTCCTTTGTTTTGGAAGTCCCACTGCGTTATTTGCGTCCCAGTATAATTTATTCCGTATCATGTGACCGAATCCTGCAAAGGGCTTATTATATATAACAATTAGACTACGAGCCCGAGTTTTCTACGAGCAGATAGTCAACGAGGCGCAGCCGAGTTGACTATCGCTCGTAGAAAACGAGGGCGAGTAGTCTAATTGTTTTAGTATAAA
>JAHPZR010004508.1:0-12500 GCA_019787425.1 Platygyra sinensis
TAAACGCTTCTAAGTGATAAGCAGGGCGCAGAAAAGAATGATAAGCTTCTGGTTTGCGTATAGCGTTCTTCACATGTGAAAAATATAACCAATCACCGTTCATGATAGAATCACTAAGCCAATCATGATCAGAGTTAAGCACTCTAATGGCTTCTGAGAAGCGCGGGCTTGAAATCATCGTCCGCTTGAAGTTTGTGTCTCGATAACATGGCTTCGGTTCCCGTTTTACTTCACTTTCAGAAAAACAGCAATGGAATATATCTAGTTAACAAATATCTTGAGCGCTAGAACTTCAGTTTGAGAATCAATGGCCATTCAAGAAACCGAGGAAGTAAATTTAACATCAGAAAGCCAACAACATTCAAGGAGGAACATTGAAATTTAAATAGAGTAAGTCAATAGAGTCCGAATTTGTCTTTGCACAGCGCGAAACGTCGCCATGACATAATTGAATCTGACAGTAATTATGGACAAACGAAAAGATTTCTCACTATGTATTTAAGCCGAATTCTCCCCGTTGTACGCCTACATCTGGACTGGAAAGCGGATTTGTTTTTCATTACGCTCGGTCATTCATTACGTTCTCAGCGTTCTGCATGTAAACTTATGGTGCCGGAAAAAAACTAAAACTGATTTAATGGTTGTGTTGAATTCTCGTTATATATACAATAAACAAATTACACCATAGAAAGTGCTTTGTACGGATTTTTATTCACTCGTTGCAAAACTTTGAAAACTCACTCGTTCGCTGCGCCCACTCGTTCGTTTTGCAAAGTTTTGCAACTCGTAAATAAAAATCCGTACGTCGCACTTTCTATGAAGTAATCTATTTTTATTACCTTACTTAACAGCATTAAACATGCGTGAAGTGCATGTACTACCCGCATATTACATGCAGTGACCATGCACATAACATGCACAAATAGGGAAATACAGTACAAGCAAATGCTAGTAACCGATATTTAAAAATGCCATGGACTTGATGGATTTACAATTGCATGTAGTCGTTTAACTGGAAATCATTAAGTGAGTGCAGTGAGAACAAAACAGTTACTGTATAACTTTGTGGTTTGAACAAGCAGCACAAGTGACTGATGTTTACTGGCATTCAATGTCAACCTGCATTTACCAGTGTTTAATGAAGTTCTACAATATTGCTACATGTACATGTAACCAATTCTTAATGCAAACTTTTCACTGACGAAATCAAAACAATAATATTGAAAACCTTATCAGTGATTTGATCATCTTCAGAGCTGCTTTCTTGTTCATCACAAGGCAAGATGGTATTTTGTGTACCTTCAATTTAAGAAAAGAAGAAAAAAAATATGATTTAATAATAATTTTAAAATATAGAGCTACAAGACTATAGCTGATAAAAGTCAGTTCAGAATAAATAGAGGTTGCAACTGGTCCTTCAAAATCTCTGCAGGTTGCAAAGTTTTATTTGAATTGCAAGGATCTCGTCATCTCATTATTTTTAGCCATTCTGTGCATCTCAAAATTTCAACTTTATAGTACAAAGCTGGCTCTGTATCACAATCAAGGTGGCTTTCAAACAGTTTTGATGGATAATAACAGCAAAACTTCAAGTTACTCTTTTGAAAAATGTTCGAAGATGTTTTTCCTTTCTCTATTTCTTGTTTGCTTTTAGTGAGTCTTTTACCATTCTATGCAACACTTGAACAACCGAGTACCTGAGGAGAGACTGGGCACTAGTAGGTTAAATCCCACTGTCTCAAAATCTACCCATATGATCCCTCCTCAAACTTTCAAGAATAAGAAGCTGGCTCTGATTCCAAAGTAAAGCAAAAATCTGAGTGTATGACATTTTTTGCAAAGTTAACTAAGAAAATGTGAAATCAAAAATAGCTCAAAATCTGTCTTACAGAATGATTAGAAATTTTGCCCCTTAACCTGATTCACCGGCCCTACAAATATAACTGTGAAAATTTCATCATGGGTTGTACCGAAGATTTTAGAGCAATCCTCGATCAAAGACTACATTTTACAACCTTGGACGAGAATTGAATTGCAATCATCAGGCAACTCTGATGATTGCTTCAGATGGAGCACGAAACTCTCACAAGCAAGTACACATGTGTACACTCCAGCTCTATACCTCAGTCTGCCATAATGATTACAAACTGCTCTGATTTACCTACTGAGTATTCTAATAGATGATGGGGATTTCTTTCATCTATTTGGTTTTTTGATAGTAACATGTACATGCATTTTTTTTCCTTCAAAAACTTTAATGTTTTACTGTTTACCTCCTCTTCTATAGAATTCCATACTATAATTTAAACAAATAACTTGGCACTTGCTATTGATAGTCACTGAGAGTCATTCAGAGATTTGGAATAATTTGCAGAAAAAAGGTTTCTTTAAATGCTTATAATATTCTGTCTTATAACTACAAACACTGTACTACTGTCTTATAACTACAAACATTTGTCCTGTGGAACCCTCTTTAAACCCTAAGTTTTACATTTTGACATATTTATCTCACATCCCAATGATGTGTAATTCCAGAAAATATGGATCATACCTCCCCCACAGAAGGGATTTTTTCTCAGAACCCCCACCCCTCTGGAAATTCCAATTAAGCTTCATACATTTCTCAGGGCTCTAAGTTAGTGACCAACTGGTCGCATATACGACTAGATTTTTGCCTGTGTGCCTAAAAAATCATGTGTGGTCGCACCACCGCGCATTAAAAGCCAAAGTACAGTGCAACTTCTCTAGTGCTGACCATACTATCATACTCCAAGTGATAAATATAAATTTAAACATAGATATAACACAACCAGGAACCAAAAAATAAAGTTGCACCATTTTCCTTTCATCCGTGTATGTTTTATTTGTCTTTTTTAAGCCCAATTTCCCACTTCAAACTTTCATTTCTTCCCACGTTGTTATGGTGGTCATGGTGCTAGGCTCTCCTAGCAGTAAGCGTGTAGACTGGGGATGAGATTGAATTGTGTTTTCGTTCTTCGCGACTTACAGAATGCTGCGTTTTGTAAAGAAAGCTTTTTTTCACCTGTCTGACCACTAACTATAGTCTGACATACAAAAATGACCAGTGTTTTGGAAACAGACCGGTCCATGAATTCTATGGCTTGAGAAAGCTAGCAAATTAGCAAAGTTCGTGCTAGTTCAAACGAATACCCACATGTTAAAAAAATCAAGAATCTTCGTAAACAGAATTTAGAAGGTACTCACCAAATTAAAGCGACTTCAGTAGTTAATATCTCAGCTTAACTCTTGTGTGAAATATCCTGATTCTTTTATTTGTTTTCGTTGTGCTCAATACTGCCAGAATAGGCCCATATTGCAGCACAAAGCCTGAGTCATTCTTTTTCAAGCGTTAATAAGTATTCTTCTGGAGTAGGTGTTACAAGGATTTGAAGCTGTGCGCCAAAAATTTTTGACTTTTGACTCTGCGTCTAAAATTTCGGCAGTGCACCTAAAAATTTACACCTGGTCACACAAGTGCTCCTAAAGCCAAAAATAAACTTTGAGCCCTGTTTCTTTAAAATTTTTGGCCTTACAGAACCCCCCAACCCCCAGGAAATTCTAATCCCTTCTGTGGGGGGAGTATGGATTCTTTCTGGAAATGCACAATGCATTTTTTCTTCCCACTTAGAGTAGACATCTCAAAAATTGTGTTTACAACTAACCAGTGCTTTCCTCTCCATCTTCTTTGACTGAGTCCAGCTCTTCATGTTTTTGCTCAGTCTCAGGACTTTCTTCTTCTTCAGCTTCAGCAATATTCTGTTCCTTTTCCTTGTTACAGTAGATTTTGTGTGTGTGAATTTAAGCACATCAATGCTGTTTTCATTGTGTCAGCATTATTAATATACAAACTTACCTACAGTAACTTTAAATGCATATGATTGTCTTACATTCAATGCCCAGACACCAGTGATACCCTTGCCTTCTCTCTAGCTTCAGATCACCTACAAGTGTAAAAGAAACTTACAGTTTTGACCACTTGGTCTTGCAGATGGATGAGTAATGAACTCTCCCAGATATACAGGTTTACAATTATCGAAAAGAAACTGCATTTTGAGTGTAGTTTCAAATTCAGTGTTATTCCACAGGATGTCGCTAATAGACCAAGTTCAATATTCCAATACTCTAACATGGCTCTAAGGCTTTCAGGCGAAAATTGTAATTTTTTTAAGTTTCTTTTGTCTCTCAATTCCCAAAAGAGACTTGTATGATTTGACTGTTAAAATCTTTCAGTGGGCAAATACCGTCGAGTCTTCGATCTTTCCTCGTTGCATCCGTTTATATATCATGTGGTATGCACGAAAAGTGTTCTCAACCCATATGATTTATGTAGTGTACACGAATGCTTTTAAAAAAATCTGGAAGGCGTTCCTTGGAAGTGAGGGACTAGTGCGAGTTTTTTTACTGTTCATCGGACGGGAGTAACAAGAAATAAATTTGCAAGCGCTAGCAGTAACATACATTTTCAGATTTTATTCATGAGACAAGACATTCATCAAGGTACATGCAAATGTGAAACCCGGATTTTACTGTTCACTGCTATAAGTTACGCTGTATGAGCATAAACATGTATCTGATCTATTGATGCTTGTCTTCTGCTTCCACGGTCATACGTTTGTGGTTTCATATTTACGAACTACAAAAGTCCACAATGATAGCGTTTTCAAGGAACTCACTCTACACTTTCTGGCAGAAATCCCACCTGTGAAATCCCTACATGCCTTTGGATTACCAATCGTAAATACCCCCCATGCCCTCAGAATTCCAATGATAATCGTGAATCCCCCCTCCCTTCAGAAATCCTAACAGCCGTCCGTGTTATAGGTATGGATATTTTCTGGAATCGCCCAATATAATAGGCTGTCAAACTCCCTACAGTTGATGTTCAGTTCCCCTTAGGCAACATTAAATATTCAATTTATTTTGTATCTATCCTGAGACTTGCATCATCATCTTATTAGGTACTTTAACAGAATGATACTCTGAATAAATACTTTGGAAAGCTTAAAAAATATCTTTGTGGCCACTAACAGTTATGTACCAGTCAAATCGAAGCTTCAACATCCCCCTCCCATGCAAAGCTTGGGCATTTGATGCCTTTTCCTGCCCAGGATGGAGGGAATTTGAGCACCACCAATATGGAGTGGGGAATTTGATCGCTAGCCTCGATATCATGTCATGAGTCATGCTGATTCCACGTGGGTTGATAAATCATGGTGGAGATGGCAGAGACAAACTTTGATGAATTCAAAGGAAAATATTGCGTATTCGTGGTGGATTGGTTGAAAACCAAAGGCCTACACAAGCTTTGTTCGGTATTATTATATTAAATTGTATTTACAATATAAACAATAATTCAATACAATACCGACATCACGTGATATGATTTATAGAAGCCACAATTGCTTCAACCGACCGATGAATATTTTAATACCTAATATTTTGTGACGATGCATATGTAGGTGTATAAATAATGGAATGAACGTATGGAATGCATCTTAAGTGTTGTTGCATGAAACAACATAAAATCTACAATGAATTCAGTTTGGCCGCTACTCGTGAAGTAAAAGTGAGTTCATAGACGATGGGACTTGATGTAGCTTATATATATGCCCTGTCTCGCTGTGTATGTAAAGCTGGTTTATTAACAACACCCTTTACATGCCATCGAGATTCTGGCATATTCATATAAGCACATCAAGTCCCATCGTCTATGAACTCACTTTTACTTCACGAGTAGCGGCCAAACTGAATTCATTGTAGATTTTATGTTGTTTCATGCAACAACACTTAAGATGCATTCCATACGTTCATTCCATTATTTATACACCTACATATGCATCGTCACAAAATATTAGGTATTAAAATATTCATCGGTCGGTTGAAGCAATTGTGGCTTCTATAAATCATATCACGTGATGTCGGTATTGTATTGAATTATTGTTTATATTGTAAATACAATTTAATATAATAATACCGAACAAAGCTTGTGTAGGCCTTTGGTTTTCAACCAATCCACCACGAATACGCAATATTTTCCTTTGAATTCATCAAAGTTTGTCTCTGCCATCTCCACCATGATTTATCAACCCACGTGGAATCAGCATGACTCATGACATGATATCGAGGCTAGCGATCAAATTCCCCACTCCATATTGGTGGTGCTCAAATTCCCTCCATCCTGGGCAGGAAAAGGCATCAAATGCCCAAGCTTTGCATGGGAGGGGGATGTTGAAGCTTCGATTTGACTGGTACATAACTGTTAGTGGCCACAAAGATATTTTTTAAGCTTTCCAAAGTATTTATTCAGAGTATCATTCTGTTAAAGTACCTAATAAGATGATGATGCAAGTCTCAGGATAGATACAAAATAAATTGAATATTTAATGTTGCCTAAGGGGAACTGAACATCAACTGTAGGGAGTTTGACAGCCTATTATATTGGGCGATTCCAGAAAATATCCATACCTATAACACGGACGGCTGTTAGGATTTCTGAAGGGGAGGGGGGATTCACGATTATCATTGGAATTCTGAGGGCATGGGGGGTATTTACGATTGGTAATCCAAAGGCATGTAGGGATTTCACAGGTGGGATTTCTGCCAGAAAGTGTAGAGTGAGTTCCTTGAAAACGCTATCATTGTGGACTTTTGTAGTTCGTAAATATGAAACCACAAACGTATGACCGTGGAAGCAGAAGACAAGCATCAATAGATCAGATACATGTTTATGCTCATACAGCGTAACTTATAGCAGTGAACAGTAAAATCCGGGTTTCACATTTGCATGTACCTTGATGAATGTCTTGTCTCATGAATAAAATCTGAAAATGTATGTTACTGCTAGCGCTTGCAAATTTATTTCTTGTTACTCCCGTCCGATGAACAGTAAAAAAACTCGCACTAGTCCCTCACTTCCAAGGAACGCCTTCCAGATTTTTTTAAAAGCATTCGTGTACACTACATAAATCATATGGGTTGAGAACACTTTTCGTGCATACCACATGATATATAAACGGATGCAACGAGGAAAGATCGAAGACTCGACGGTATTTGCCCACTGAAAGATTTTAACAGTCAAATCATACAAGTCTCTTTTGGGAATTGAGAGACAAAAGAAACTTAAAAAAATTACAATTTTCGCCTGAAAGCCTTAGAGCCATGTTAGAGTATTGGAATATTGAACTTGGTCTATTAGCGACATCCTGTGGAATAACACTGAATTTGAAACTACACTCAAAATGCAGTTTCTTTTCGATAATTGTAAACCTGTATATCTGGGAGAGTTCATTACTCATCCATCTGCAAGACCAAGTGGTCAAAACTGTAAGTTTCTTTTACACTTGTAGGTGATCTGAAGCTAGAGAGAAGGCAAGGGTATCACTGGTGTCTGGGCATTGAATGTAAGACAATCATATGCATTTAAAGTTACTGTAGGTAAGTTTGTATATTAATAATGCTGACACAATGAAAACAGCATTGATGTGCTTAAATTCACACACACAAAATCTACTGTAACAAGGAAAAGGAACAGAATATTGCTGAAGCTGAAGAAGAAGAAAGTCCTGAGACTGAGCAAAAACATGAAGAGCTGGACTCAGTCAAAGAAGATGGAGAGGAAAGCACTGGTTAGTTGTAAACACAATTTTTGAGATGTCTACTCTAAGTGGGAAGAAAAAATGCATTGTGCATTTCCAGAAAGAATCCATACTCCCCCCACAGAAGGGATTAGAATTTCCTGGGGGTTGGGGGGTTCTGTAAGGCCAAAAATTTTAAAGAAACAGGGCTCAAAGTTTATTTTTGGCTTTAGGAGCACTTGTGTGACCAGGTGTAAATTTTTAGGTGCACTGCCGAAATTTTAGACGCAGAGTCAAAAGTCAAAAATTTTTGGCGCACAGCTTCAAATCCTTGTAACACCTACTCCAGAAGAATACTTATTAACGCTTGAAAAAGAATGACTCAGGCTTTGTGCTGCAATATGGGCCTATTCTGGCAGTATTGAGCACAACGAAAACAAATAAAAGAATCAGGATATTTCACACAAGAGTTAAGCTGAGATATTAACTACTGAAGTCGCTTTAATTTGGTGAGTACCTTCTAAATTCTGTTTACGAAGATTCTTGATTTTTTTAACATGTGGGTATTCGTTTGAACTAGCACGAACTTTGCTAATTTGCTAGCTTTCTCAAGCCATAGAATTCATGGACCGGTCTGTTTCCAAAACACTGGTCATTTTTGTATGTCAGACTATAGTTAGTGGTCAGACAGGTGAAAAAAAGCTTTCTTTACAAAACGCAGCATTCTGTAAGTCGCGAAGAACGAAAACACAATTCAATCTCATCCCCAGTCTACACGCTTACTGCTAGGAGAGCCTAGCACCATGACCACCATAACAACGTGGGAAGAAATGAAAGTTTGAAGTGGGAAATTGGGCTTAAAAAAGACAAATAAAACATACACGGATGAAAGGAAAATGGTGCAACTTTATTTTTTGGTTCCTGGTTGTGTTATATCTATGTTTAAATTTATATTTATCACTTGGAGTATGATAGTATGGTCAGCACTAGAGAAGTTGCACTGTACTTTGGCTTTTAATGCGCGGTGGTGCGACCACACATGATTTTTTAGGCACACAGGCAAAAATCTAGTCGTATATGCGACCAGTTGGTCACTAACTTAGAGCCCTGAGAAATGTATGAAGCTTAATTGGAATTTCCAGAGGGGTGGGGGTTCTGAGAAAAAATCCCTTCTGTGGGGGAGGTATGATCCATATTTTCTGGAATTACACATCATTGGGATGTGAGATAAATATGTCAAAATGTAAAACTTAGGGTTTAAAGAGGGTTCCACAGGACAAATGTTTGTAGTTATAAGACAGTAGTACAGTGTTTGTAGTTATAAGACAGAATATTATAAGCATTTAAAGAAACCTTTTTTCTGCAAATTATTCCAAATCTCTGAATGACTCTCAGTGACTATCAATAGCAAGTGCCAAGTTATTTGTTTAAATTATAGTATGGAATTCTATAGAAGAGGAGGTAAACAGTAAAACATTAAAGTTTTTGAAGGAAAAAAAATGCATGTACATGTTACTATCAAAAAACCAAATAGATGAAAGAAATCCCCATCATCTATTAGAATACTCAGTAGGTAAATCAGAGCAGTTTGTAATCATTATGGCAGACTGAGGTATAGAGCTGGAGTGTACACATGTGTACTTGCTTGTGAGAGTTTCGTGCTCCATCTGAAGCAATCATCAGAGTTGCCTGATGATTGCAATTCAATTCTCGTCCAAGGTTGTAAAATGTAGTCTTTGATCGAGGATTGCTCTAAAATCTTCGGTACAACCCATGATGAAATTTTCACAGTTATATTTGTAGGGCCGGTGAATCAGGTTAAGGGGCAAAATTTCTAATCATTCTGTAAGACAGATTTTGAGCTATTTTTGATTTCACATTTTCTTAGTTAACTTTGCAAAAAATGTCATACACTCAGATTTTTGCTTTACTTTGGAATCAGAGCCAGCTTCTTATTCTTGAAAGTTTGAGGAGGGATCATATGGGTAGATTTTGAGACAGTGGGATTTAACCTACTAGTGCCCAGTCTCTCCTCAGGTACTCGGTTGTTCAAGTGTTGCATAGAATGGTAAAAGACTCACTAAAAGCAAACAAGAAATAGAGAAAGGAAAAACATCTTCGAACATTTTTCAAAAGAGTAACTTGAAGTTTTGCTGTTATTATCCATCAAAACTGTTTGAAAGCCACCTTGATTGTGATACAGAGCCAGCTTTGTACTATAAAGTTGAAATTTTGAGATGCACAGAATGGCTAAAAATAATGAGATGACGAGATCCTTGCAATTCAAATAAAACTTTGCAACCTGCAGAGATTTTGAAGGACCAGTTGCAACCTCTATTTATTCTGAACTGACTTTTATCAGCTATAGTCTTGTAGCTCTATATTTTAAAATTATTATTAAATCATATTTTTTTTCTTCTTTTCTTAAATTGAAGGTACACAAAATACCATCTTGCCTTGTGATGAACAAGAAAGCAGCTCTGAAGATGATCAAATCACTGATAAGGTTTTCAATATTATTGTTTTGATTTCGTCAGTGAAAAGTTTGCATTAAGAATTGGTTACATGTACATGTAGCAATATTGTAGAACTTCATTAAACACTGGTAAATGCAGGTTGACATTGAATGCCAGTAAACATCAGTCACTTGTGCTGCTTGTTCAAACCACAAAGTTATACAGTAACTGTTTTGTTCTCACTGCACTCACTTAATGATTTCCAGTTAAACGACTACATGCAATTGTAAATCCATCAAGTCCATGGCATTTTTAAATATCGGTTACTAGCATTTGCTTGTACTGTATTTCCCTATTTGTGCATGTTATGTGCATGGTCACTGCATGTAATATGCGGGTAGTACATGCACTTCACGCATGTTTAATGCTGTTAAGTAAGGTAATAAAAATAGATTACTTCATAGAAAGTGCGACGTACGGATTTTTATTTACGAGTTGCAAAACTTTGCAAAACGAACGAGTGGGCGCAGCGAACGAGTGAGTTTTCAAAGTTTTGCAACGAGTGAATAAAAATCCGTACAAAGCACTTTCTATGGTGTAATTTGTTTATTGTATATATAACGAGAATTCAACACAACCATTAAATCAGTTTTAGTTTTTTTCCGGCACCATAAGTTTACATGCAGAACGCTGAGAACGTAATGAATGACCGAGCGTAATGAAAAACAAATCCGCTTTCCAGTCCAGATGTAGGCGTACAACGGGGAGAATTCGGCTTAAATACATAGTGAGAAATCTTTTCGTTTGTCCATAATTACTGTCAGATTCAATTATGTCATGGCGACGTTTCGCGCTGTGCAAAGACAAATTCGGACTCTATTGACTTACTCTATTTAAATTTCAATGTTCCTCCTTGAATGTTGTTGGCTTTCTGATGTTAAATTTACTTCCTCGGTTTCTTGAATGGCCATTGATTCTCAAACTGAAGTTCTAGCGCTCAAGATATTTGTTAACTAGATATATTCCATTGCTGTTTTTCTGAAAGTGAAGTAAAACGGGAACCGAAGCCATGTTATCGAGACACAAACTTCAAGCGGACGATGATTTCAAGCCCGCGCTTCTCAGAAGCCATTAGAGTGCTTAACTCTGATCATGATTGGCTTAGTGATTCTATCATGAACGGTGATTGGTTATATTTTTCACATGTGAAGAACGCTATACGCAAACCAGAAGCTTATCATTCTTTTCTGCGCCCTGCTTATCTGTACGGGTCCGCAAATGATCCCAGGACCGGAAATGATCCCGGACCGCAAATGATCCCGGACCGGAAATGATCGTCATATTGGACCGCAAATGATCCCGATCAAAAAATAGGAATGGCATGGATTGTGGAATATCGTGGATAGGGAATTGGCATATGTGAATACCGATATTTTTATTTAAGCCATCTTATAATTATAATGGCTCACAACTTGCTTTTTTTATACTTTCGACTAAATTTCGTTGCTAACTAAATGCACCACGCAATCAATCATCAAAAGACGGCCTAGCTTGCATTTCACTGCAATTCAACTCAATAAAATTATGATCAGTGCAACATACACTACATATCCTCTTTTGTTAAACACTGATGTTTCGGTGTTATAGTTAAATAACATTTCATCAGCCATTAACGCCACTCGTCTTAAGTTTTAAACTAAAATCTAACCACGAAGAACTGTGATAGATGACGCTGTCACCTGAGTAGACTTCCAAAGCTACAACACTTCATCATCACTCTGTAAAACACCTAGTGTGTAGCACTGGAAATTTGAATAAATTTATTTTGTAATTTTTTCTTGGTCGTATTTTTGCTTTAATTCCTCGGGAATGACTACTTGAGTATTCTAAGAAGCCAAAATTCCAATCTATAGTTATGAAGTTCAGCTTCATGACCAAACAAGGTCAATGCTTGCGCTTCATTTTGACAATTAGCTGTTTGTTAGGTGCTTGGTTAATATTGCTACCGAGATTTCGAGAATGCCTACGGGTATGTGTATTTCTTAGACTTCTAAGTCAATAGATCGTTTTCACATGACGTGTTCTTATCCTCTTCAGGCATAAGAGGCGGTAGATTTATATCTGTTTACAATTAGCGTGCTTCGTTTGGAAACTAGAGCATTTTGGGTGTTGCGTGACACAAGGCTACGATCGATTGTGTTAAAAAATATATCCTTATCTCATGATTTTGAGCCTTTTTAGAAGTTAGAGCATTAGGAAAAGTGCTTATGTAAATGCTTGTTTGTTTAGTATTGACAACTAGACGCCCAAATAACCAAAGTAAGGTCGAGATGTTAACGCTATATTCCGGCCGCCATGTTGCTGTACACGGTTGTCCACGAACATGGTGTTTTCATACTGGGCCCTGTAAATTTCTGGGAAACATTTACGACGAATATCTGAAGTTTGG
>JAHPZR010004509.1:0-17500 GCA_019787425.1 Platygyra sinensis
ACTTCAATTCCACCCACTGCTGAAATTTGAAAAAAATATATATCATTGAGAGCGTGTAGCTCAAGTAACTTTCTTTAATTCTCTATCCTAAAACTTGTACACTTATTTACATATTTATGTTCATCACTTTGCTAGAGACTTGATGGCCTATGTGTACATCCCTGTAATCCAAAAAGAGCTAGATATTTTTAGAGAGTGTGTCTGGAACAATCACAGGACCCGTAAACAAAAAGGAAAATACCTGCCAGCAGGAGTCCCCGAGCATATTTACCATTTCCCGGAACAGTATGGTGGAGAACACTGTGGCATTACCATAACAGAGGAGCAACTGCTGGAAGTTGCTGAACAATCTGATGTTTTGGAGGATACTGATGACCATTTGAGGCCAGCTGTGCGAAGGGAATGTGAGCAGCATTTGCCAGATCCTGATGACATTTCAGCCTGAGGAAGCCGAGGATGCTTACCTATATCTAAAATTGAATGCTGACAATAATGTTTTTTGACATTGCAGAATTGCTTTAGAGTAGTAAGATTCCATATTGGAAATGATATCTTGAAATGTCTGAATTTAAAGGAATGGGATGTCCAAGTGTATAGAATCAAATAATTAATATACATTTGTACTCTTAGTGCAAGCAAATTAAACTGCAATCTGTTGTACTGACTGAGAAAATTAATATTCAAATCTTGAATGCACAAACTGCTTGCATTACTATAAGGGTTGATTGCATGCATGCATGCATGTACACGTGGACACCTTTTGATAATTCTAACAATTGCAGTCATTTATTTTATCAAAAATTTAATCAAAGATTTGTGTATGCATCAGTACATGCAAAACTACAACAGTCAACAATTGCAATGTATAACACTGTTTCCATGAAACATGCAAAACTATAACAGCCAACAATAGCAATGTATAACAGTGTTTCCATCAATACATTCAAAACTATAACAGCCAACAATAGCAATGTATAACAGTGTTTCCATCAATACATTCAAAGCTATAACACTTAACAATAGCAATGTATAACTGAGTTTCATCAATACATGCAAAACTTTAACAGTAACAACAACAATAATAGGGAGTAACAGTATCTGTTGTAAAGGCATTATTCAGACTAGGTACTGTGTCTAGTTCAGCTCTGGCACGGCCGGGTAGCCTAAACATATTTTTTTCCTGGTGCTCAGCATTAATAGATGGGGTTGTAGGATGTCTGACCAATGTCATCCAAGGGCCTTAAACAATGCACAATAGACATTTCCTTTTACAAATTGCTAAGTTCAAGTAGATCACAGAACCTGTTGCAGATGTGCTCTTCCTTAAACTTGTAGATTGCCTGTGATGAAAGATTTCCACAACAGAAAAAGATTGAATTGTCTGTATTGTCCAAGAGTTCAGAAGTAGCAATTTCTGGATCACTGAGGGAATATCCAACTCCTTGGATATCTAGTACCATCAGTTGTTTTCCTGACTTGACATTAGTACAATGGGAGAATG
Source organism: Platygyra sinensis (assembly GCA_019787425.1). Taxonomy (NCBI): domain Eukaryota; kingdom Metazoa; phylum Cnidaria; class Anthozoa; order Scleractinia; family Merulinidae; genus Platygyra; species Platygyra sinensis. Next base: position 1,502 of record JAHPZR010004509.1, read on the forward strand.
TCTCCGCCTTACTGCTTAACTCGCCACCATCACCACACACATAGCCATTGTTGTTGACATGCTTCTGGAGGGTCCCCTCCAAGTACTCCTCGACTGTGACGCACTGCCCATAAAGCTTTCCAAAGTAAACTTTGGTGTAATTGAGGTGAGACCCATACTCCACTGGGGCTTCTGCAGCAAGCTTTTGAGCAAAGTTTCTTGCAAGCGTGTTCATTTGGACCATTTTTCTAGTGGGAGTTTCCATCGAAGAAAATAACCTTTATATTTCTTGAACTTGATCTTGCATAAACTTTTTAAGGATGTATTTACCAGGAGCGAGCTCACTAAGAGCGGTGGAAAGTTATGCGTCCCTAAACAATCCAGTAGTGAATTTTTCTTTTGACAGAGAAAGCCATGCTTGAAAGGGGTTACGCCATGACTTCTCACCTAGGTCAAACTCTTCCAGCTGGACTGAAACAATGTCAACTGTAGGCTGAATGAGTTTTCTGCCTTTCAACATAGCACTAAGTGGAACAGAGGCGACAACTCTTGTCGACATCGGTCGGGCTAGTTTCTCAAAAATAACTTCTGATTTTGTTTTTTTGATCTCTACTTTCCCGCACATTGGGCTTTCTTCGTTCCTTCTGATAAACCGCACGTGAAGCGCCTTCTTCCAGTTCAAGAGCTGACTCATCTCAGTCCACGATGGTCCCCTTTTGCCCGCCAGAATGTCACAGTCCATGTCTTCAGCTTTAAAAAAGCGTTTGCATGCTTCCTTTATGTTTGAAATCGTAGGTTCACAGCTGAGAGGAACCATAGTTAGCGCTCAGATTCTCGCGTACTTTTGATAGCGTCCCTCGACATTCGAAGAGAGCCATTGCACTGTTATGTAATGTCTGAACCACTTCCCATTGGCTCTTCCTTCCCCATTCTTTTCTTGACCATTTTAGCCTTAAAGGCACGGAATTCCTCGTTGTTGTTCTTTCCTCTTTTTGACATCTTTCCAAAGCAAGTGTTTCAAGATGGCGTCCTTACAAATGCACCCGTTGCATTATGGGCTATGGCCTTCCTAGGCCATGAGTTTCAGTTTAGTATTAGTTTAGTTTAGTCTGAATTTGATCTCACTGCGTGAAAATAAAACTCAGCACATCTAAAACTGAGACAAAATAAAACGTCCTCAGAATGAATGAAATTTATCTTATAAAACAGTCAAGAAAAAATTAAACCCCTCCTTTAAAAAAAAATAAATATATAAGACAAATAAAAAACAATAAACTATAAACAAAAAATACAAGAAAATAAAAAACAATTACTGATTTTGCTATGGCAGGCATAGGCCACCATACTTCGCAGTGTATTTTTAGTTGTTTAAGTCTGTTGCTGTAAATAGTTTTATATTTAATGTTACTTTATTTAGTATAGCCAGAAAGTTCTAGAACATTTTGCTGTAAAGTATATGAGTAAATCGGTGTAGTGTTTAGATGGTTTTATTTCCCAGGAGTGTTAAGAGAATAATCTTGTGAGTAAGAAGTGTTTACAATTGTGTTTGCAATTGCTATACGTAGCCAAGATGATATTAAAGGAATAAGATTAAATAATTTGGAGACTAAACTGCTTCAATTCGCCGATGACACAACTGTTGTTTTATCTGATTTAGATTCTGCACGAGCTTTGTTTGTATTGCTTGATTGTTTTCAGAAAGTCTCTGGACTAAAACTAAATGTTGCAAAAACAGAAGCAATGTGGATTGGATCCCTCCAAAACTGTGAAAATGAACCACTTGGAGTCAAATGGAAAACCTGCGTTAAGTTTTTAGGAATTTTCATTACATATGATGTACAGATATTAGTTGAGAAAAACTTTAAGCAAAGGATGAAAAAAATCAGAAATGCTATAAATTTATGGAAGTCAAGAGGCTTGTCAATTCATGGCAAAGTTAATATCATAAAAGCAATTCTTCTCCCAAAACTAATATACCCCAGCATGGTGATAAGCACTCCGTCTGAAGTTATAAAAGAATTTAACAATCTAGTTTTTCATTTTTTATGGAACGGAAAGGACAAAGTTATTCGAAGTTCAACGTTTGCACCTCATGAGCAAGGTGGACTCAGAATGATAGAATATGAAACTATGATTAAAGCGTTAAGGCTGAGTTGGCTAAAGCGCATAACAGATGAGGACTCATCAAGTTTTTGGACGTGTTATCTCAATTATCTTTTGGAAAATGAAGGGGTCTTTTTCTATTTCTTCAGTGTAATTATGATGCAAATCAGATTAACATTCCATCTACTTTTTATCAAGATCTATTGGCGTGGTGGTCAAATATAAGAGAAGTCGAAGATCCAGATAATGTTTATAAATACACTATATGGAACAACAAAGAAATAAAAGTAGATGGTAAAAGTGTTTTTTATAAATATTATTTTAATATGAATATTAAATATACAAATGATCTGCTTTTTGATAAGTCGAATATCAAGTCTTTTAATGTTCTCAGAAGTCAGGGACTGACAAAGTCCAATTTTTGGGGTCTTATGCTCTGCATAAAGACCCTAAGTCAGAGGCAATCTTGTTTGTCAGTTTGTCACTTTGAGGACGGGATGACACGTGACAGATCTCCGAGAATATAAATAGATCTAAATAGTCTGGGTACTAGTTCAAGTTGTTTCGTCGGCCATTGCTTCCAGTGTGTGGTAGTCACGGTGTATTACCAACCGTTTTCCCTGTGTCGGGAGAATTTTGAAGAACTATCCGACTCAATTAGTAGTATTTGTTCAAGGTAAGTTATGTTCTATTTCAAAACTGATCTGTCGCGCTGTTTATGATTCATGGATTGGCTTTCTTTCATTTTGAATCGAAAATTAACTGCACTGCATAATTTGCCTTGTTTGTTGTGTAAGGGCCAATTTCCAATTCCCTCGGCTTCAATAGGCAAGATTCACTCTAGTTCACTGACTTTAATTCCAATAACACCCCAATGAGACGCTCCTGTTTGTTCGCACACAATTCCATTAATCGTCCGCGTCCTTATCTGTCTTATCATTCGCGTAATTCGTCCAACTCGTCTCGTCTTATCTAGTCTTGTCGTTACTTCGAGTGAATCGCATACACAACCTTTGGCGACACTCGTGCCCACTCGACAGGTCACGTGACTTAAATGCGGGAACTAAATGGCGGGAAAATAAACAATACAGGGAACCCAGCAACATGTTGTTTGTTATTTCATTCAGGTGTTGCTGAGCGGAGTTTCCTCGGCGAGGAAAGGTAACATACATCTAGACTCGCCTTGTGTTTAGTGCGGATTGCACTGAAGCTAGACGCTTTTGCAAGCCCACATTCATTGGCTTTAAATTCGGTGCGGGTTGCACCACATATCTCACAAGTAAGCTTTCTTGAGGAGTCACAAGTAATCTCACAAGCTCTCACAAGCATGTATCTATCGGGTTGGACTATCGGTGTGGCTTACACCTCAAACTGAAAGAGCTATAGTACTCTCAAAAATACTCGCACTGAATAAGAGTCTTGCACTGCTGTTCTCTGTGTTATTGGCTGCTAGCGTAGGAACAATTACAATCGAACAATACCGGTCAAGGATCGGCTGTCACGACAATTTTGTCAAAGCCAAGGATGCCTCTGAACGTGTGCGAGCACGACCTTGGAATATGCCGTTCTACTTAAAAGCTTTTTATTTACTTGCCAATGTTAAAAGACGTTGTTGGATATTACAAGTTCTGGAATGAGGTGATGGTTTGGTTTATGCAAATGATATACTACAATGTTTACATCCATTGCAAATGATGTGGAGGAAAATCCAGGTCCTACATTCATTGATCCAACATCTACTGACTCTAGTTTTTTTCAGTTAAGTGCTACTGGCTGCCTGGCCTTTTTAAATTTTAGGTTATTTCGGGCACTCGCAGCTAGAACCCCTATCATCTGTTGTATACATAGATTAATATATTTTTTTGCTCTTGTAATAATTGTGGGGTGAAATAAAGTATTCTTGTTGTCCTTACCTTAATGGAAATAAGTATACTCCCTTTTTTAAAGAGATATAGCAATTGTCTGAATTTGTAAACACAAAAATGACACAATAACCTTTTTCCCATTAAATTTTATGAGACAAAGCCAAGAAAGTGCAAAATATCAAATATTTCAAAGCCTTGGATTTTTGTGTGCATAGTAATTGCCAGACAAAACATCACTTCTGCCCGTAGTCAGGAAGCTCCTGTTGTTGTAAAATGGTAATTTCTTTTTTGTGCTCCACTGGGTTTTAAAGTTTTTAAAAAGGCATTTGTGTTATAGCATAACTTCATGAAATGAGCCCAAGAAGAGAAAGATGAAACCATATTTATTATTGCCTTACTATAGACAAAAAAAATACAATATGGTAGAGATAGAAGGCCTTCTAGCTATGCAACACTTTTGAGTGGTATACCTTAGGTGAGTGTGTATACCAAGAAAATATAAGTGACAAGTAGGATATTCCACATTTATACCATGAGAAAGGTGTTACTTAGATATTTTATACCATGCCATAGAAAATACAGTAGCCAGATGGGAAGGTTGGGTGTGATGCAGTTAAATTGCACTGATGGATGGGAAGGTTTGGTGGAATACTGACAAATATACAACATATTTCCTGCATTTTGATTGGCTATTTTTTCTATGGCATGGTATATATACAATTATAATCCATCAAATATTTCACCTGCACAGTGTGCATCTTGCCCAGCTGCTTCGCGGGATGTTTTTTTTACCCAAACCTTACTGCCTACTGTAGTTTTTGGATGGAGCCCACCATTCAAAAAACAACTGACAATGCCACCGTGCTTAGTTATGAATTTAAACATTCTGAGTCATCATAGCAGCAAAACCTCTTGACACAGCATGTACAAGTTCATTTGACATGTGCGAATAGTGTTAAGTTCAGAGAGCTAAACTAGCACAGGACATTATGCACAAAATGGGGCTAAATCGAAAGATGTTGTGTTATGTCCCATTCGGACTAAAAGCTAAATAAATTATTATTAGATAATAAAGTGAGTATTAAGTGAACAATATTCTACCATACATTTCCCTCTTACAAATTGTAAGGGCTTGTTTACCTTCTCACTTGTACCAATTGAACTCCCAGACACTGGCATTTGAAAACTGAATTCCAACCGATAGTAATAATAGCACATTAACAAAAAGCATAAGACCCCAAGTACGCATTGCGGACCTATTTTTTAGAATGGACAGGCTTAAGGCAATCTGTTCCTTTGAATTTGCGTGTTACTTTACCCAATTTTAAGGTGGTGCTTGATTTGGAAAGTTTCAAATGTGATAATTATTATTGTCTTCTTATAAAACAAAAATTGGAAAAGCCAATTAAATGGGTCATATTAAAGAAAGAATTTAGCTTCGATGACGAGCAAGTTTCAGAGGCATTTCATCTGCCAGTTAGGGTTGCAAATGAACCGTATTTACGTTCCTTTCAGTACAAAGTTTTGAATTCTATCCTGTTTACCAATGACCACTTGTGTAAAATAGGATACATTTCGGAGCCCAACTGTACTTTCTGTCATCAGCTAACAGAAACTATACCCCATATTTTGTTTGGCTGTTCTTTTTCAAATTCTTTTTGGCATGAAGTTATTGAAAAAATTTTGAGTTAAATCAAGAGTTGCAGAAGCCTCTCGCTTACATATTGCCAGGTTATTGTTGGGTTTTTTGAGGAGGAGATGGATCTATTTAATTATATAGTAATTTTAGGAAAATCTTTTTTATGGACCTGTCAATGCAGAAAAATATTACCTTCTTTGAGCCACTTCATAAGAATTTTGGTAATTAAATATGAAACTGAAAAGCTTATATATTTCAAATTAACTAAAACGAATTTGTTTAAAGAAAAAATGGAAGATATTTGAGGAAAAATTTTATCTAACATTTAGAATAGACAACAGCATTATTAGGAACATCTTTAAGTAAATAAGGACGGTAGATAAGAACAGAAATGTTTTTTTCCTTCATTAAATTAATATGGTGTCTTTGTTTCATTTGTTATAAACCAAAATGTATTTATCGAATAGTTTAAAATGGAATTGTAATTAGTAATTGTGGAATAAATAAATAAATAAATAAATAAAAAAAGAGGTGGTGTTTGTGAAGTGTAACAGAGGTTACATGGATATCTAGGCAGAGGCCGTGTGTTTATACAAGAGTGATGGAAGTTAAGTGTGGTTACAAGCCTGGCGTGTGCTTGTTGTGAAGTCCTGTGTGGAAATACTGCGTTTGTGTGGAATAAATATCCTTGTTGCGTTTTCCGACATCCCTGAATTCTGTTTTGATTACAAACTACCTACCACTAAAAACATTCGAACTTGCAACAGTGTGGATAAATCGGAGAGATTTCATGCCGAAGAAGTCATCATGCCTATGTTCTGTTCACTTTGACGATAGTTGTTTCGAACACAAGCCGGTGTGTTTAAAGGATGCAGCTGGAGAGGCTCTTGAGTTGAAAAAACGGCTGATAAAAGGTTCTTTACCAACAAGGACTGATGTTGTGCCCTATACATCTCCTTTGACTGACCAAAAGCGGCAAAGATTAAGTGAAGTTGCTCATTTCATCCCATGTGGCATTGTTTTGCATTTAGCTCATGTAACACATTCAAGGAAATTCAGGAATAATTTTCGAAAAATCATTCCAGATACATATATATATTTTCTCACGGCTTAAGATAAGGCTGTTGGGGCTCCCAGCTGGCTAAACCATGTTCAGAACGAGCCACAACCTTGTTGACATTAAATTTACTGATATTTTTTCAGTATTCTGACAATTGCTTAACAAACTGACTCAAAATTGTTTTCCGATCCGTGATTTACATACGACCAGCCATTAAGACGCAGTAACCACGCGTGACGGATCAAAATTTAAACTTCTGATTGGTCAGTTTATTCAGAACCAGTCTCACTCAGTGTATAAAAGCTGCACGCTCGCGAGCCCTGGTCACAACTGCTCACAGCCACTTGAGCACTTAACAAAATGCAACTGACGAAGGAACGCCACTCTGCTTCCGAAACCGGTCTTGCACTTAACGATTAGTTCTTACCAGAACTCTGATGGCCACTCCAAAAGGCAATTTAGTCACCGCCATTCTCGCCGTCGCTGACAACAAAACTTTTGATGTTCAAAAACATTACAAACCTACATAAACGTTTCAATATACGCACTTCTTGCCGTCGCTGACAGCAAAACATTTGATGTTCAAAAACATTACAAGCCTACATAAACGTTTCGTTATACGCACTTCTCTTAAAGTCACCTTTTCAGTATTGAGAAGGGTTTTTATTAAAGGAGAAACCTTGCGTTTACTGAGAACAAACTCAGTAAAAGGAACTTTCGAGTTACGAAAGCTAGAATTTCTAACTCGTTTACTTGAGTGAGGCAATCCTAGAGAACTCGCCGCAAATATTTTAGCCGAAGTAAACTCTCATTATGAAACGAGGCTCTACAAAACAAAAACATCCAGAAATGTTTTGATTTACGTCACGACTTTGAGCCCAGCTACGCCTAACCTAAGAAAGGTTCTTATGGAACATTATACCTGAGACCAATAGACTCGGTCAAATACATTCTGAACCGCCAATTGTCACCTACAGGAAGGACAAGTCTCTTAAAGACCTTCTGGTCAGAGCTAAAGTTCCTCTGCATATTTAACAACAACATTTAGAGTTATAAATGGTAAGGGTCAAGTGACAATATCACAAAACTCACAAAGGTGCCTATTGTGTTATACCTCGTTCTTCAAAAGATTTTGACACACGTAAAACAGGTGGTCTGAAGTCGCCCTGCATTCTGTAGTTGCTGTTGTACCTTATTTTGGTGTATTTTAAGTCTGAGGACAAAGGAGTAAATCTGTTGTTCTATAAATCACTTTTGTCACACTACTATTGTTTCTACTAATTAACTAATAACACGTGTTTTTAGCGTGTACATGTTTTCTATTTCAGTACTTGTTTTTAATATTGGTCCAAGGAAACTTTTGCCATTTTGAATTTGGAAAATAGGTGATATTGTCTTTTTCTAGCACTTGAGCCTTTCTTTCCCTGGTGACATAAAAGAACTGATGTATAATTCATGCAATTGACTTTCAAGATCTATAGAGAGGTGATGCATGACCCTCCCAGCAAGAAACTGAAGCTCAGTGCCACATCAACCCACAGCACCACTGACACCTTGTCAGAGAACACATATCTGACCAATCTTAGCCCAAACACGTCTTTGGATACGATGCTATCAGCATCACCTTCCCCTGGTTCCAGTACAGCTACCTGTACCTCCTCTGCTACTTCTGTTCCTGTATCTCAAGTCAATAATGAGGCCACTCCTTGCCTTTCCCCCAATTGCCCAGTCAGCCATACACCACCACAGCCTGCTTGATGTGTAAGGTGTGAGAAGTATTGTAAGAAAACGCGGTCACTATCAAAGAAGCATAACCGGCTTAAAAAGAAGTATGCCAAGCTAGAAAATAAGTTGAAGGAGTTGCAGAGTGTACAGGTTTGTTTGTTTTTTCTCAGTTAGATTGTCAGTATATTGAAAATAATTTTACGGACAGATGTATTATCAAAAGGCCCCAGTTAAATATTTTTTTCCTTTTTTTCCCAAAAATTAGGAAACAGAGAAAGAGAAAGAGATGGTGGGTGAGGAGTTTGCTGTTGAGATGGAGGAGGAGCTCAGAGAGGATCTCAGGGATGATGTACAAGAGGAAGTGGAGGACACTGACTAGGGTCCACATGAAGATAGTGCACCATCAACAGAGGACTACTCTTCACGAAGTGAAGAGCATGATGGTATTGATTCCAGCAACACAGTGAAGTAAATTTGTTGTGCATTATGTTTGCTGGCCTTAATTAAAGGATGCTGACAGGGAAAAATGAGCTTATACATATAATTATGTACATGTAGGCAAAAGCCACACCTCTGATAGTAAATCAAATAGACGTGTGTTACATTCACAAAAGCCCAGCAGGTTATCCAACAGGCTAATTATGATCCCTGCCAACAAAGGGGCTTGGAGATTGGCCCAGATTACCTACTAGTAGGAGTCATCTTACATATCATGCTAGCTGATAACTCTATTTTGGATTTCAGGGTTGAACTAGGAACACCATGTGACAAGGAGCCCAAGTTCATTGTCTTCTTTACCAAGCTCCTTTGCCTTTTCTCGATGTTTTGTTTTAAGTTTAAGAGGGACCAACTCAAGGTCACAATGAAACAAAGAGGAACTATGGTAATTGTAAACCAACACTGTTTGAAGTGTGGGGACAATCCATTTTCATAGAAGTCACAACCGATGTTATTTAATGGAAGGTACACTGCAGGGAATGTGTTGCTAAGCTTCAGTATTCTCATGGCTGGAGCGTCTATTAGTAAGATTCTCTTGGTATTCAAGCACATGGGCCTTTCAGTGTACAATGCTAGAACATTGCTTTTTTCACCACAAGAATTTCATGTTCCCTGCTGTCCACAACTACTGGGAGTATTGTCAAGCAGCCCTTATTGGGAAAATCAAGAACCTGAAGGATGCTGTGTGAAGTGGGGATGGGCAGTTCGATTCCATGGGCCACAGTGCCAAATTTGGTGTTTAAACCATATTCTGTAACACCATTCTCAAGGTGGTACATTTTGAACTTCTTCAGGTAAGTGGTGTTGTAATAAGGATGTTGAAATGGGTGGGATTGGACAATTTTTCTGAGCCAAAATTATTTCAACATCACATTGCACAGGAAGTGTTTTCCAACTTGTTTCATGTTTTTCTGGTGCTACCACATGTAGCTTAGGTGCACTTTTTTTCCTTGCAATTCTTATTGTCCAACCCCCCATCAAGAATATTATGGTTCATTCTAAGGCGGGGAGGGTAGTTCAGCTGTAGAGCGTCTTCATGGAATGAGGTGTGAATGGTGATAACTACAGTTTTCCCAGAAAATATGCCCTATCTTTAGAGCAAGAAATAAAAATAACTATAATTCATCAAGATACACACATTCCATGCCTATTATGCCCTACTTGTTTTTCTGGTACATTTATTCATTTATATTCAGTTAGTAAATTCAACACAGTAGTCTTTGTAATGGGAAGTACATGTACCTACTGTTAGATTGCTACATCATGGTCACCCTATTTATTTATAACAGCAATAACAACAACAACAATAATAATTATAATAATAATAATAATAATAATAATAATAATAATAAAGTGGTTGTGTAAGGTGATTAGTAAGTTGTGTAAGAGTTGGAAGACGAGAATCGTGGCCAACACGCGGCATGGGCGGGAAGTGTCTGATCCTATTATGTTTAAGAAAGGACTACCACAGGGAGATGCGCTCTGCCCGAGGCTTTTCACGATCTGCTTGAACCCTGTGGCCTGGAAGATCAGCGCCTCCGAGGGATACAAGTTATCTAAACCAATCAGCGCCACAGTGACTGATCTGTTGTATATTGACGATCTTAAAGTATTCGCAGCTAACGAGACCAAGTTGAACCGAGTGCTAGAATCAACGCAAGTGGCTATGGAAGACATCGGACTACAGTGGAATCCAAGGAAATGTGCAGTGGTCCATATAAGGAGAGGGATCCACTCCCAGGAGAATTCAGAGGGAGACATAGTTGGAGGAAGATTACCATCACTTGAAGAAGGAAAACAGTATAAGTTTCTTGGTGTTCTTGAAAGCTTAGTCCAGGAAGAGAAAATGGTACTTGAATGTGCAGCAAGGGAGTACCTGCGTCGATTATCGATCATCTTGTCCAGCCCCCTCTCAGACTTTAACCGGGTGGCGGCATCTAACCAGTTTGCCCTGCCGGTGTTGGGTTACTTAATGTGGACTCAACACTGGCCGATAACAGAGCTGAAGATCTTGGACAGGGAAGTGCGCAAGATCATAGTGGAAAATGGCGGGAAACACCCAGGTGGTTCTACGGCTCTCTTATACCTCCCGAGGGAACAAGGAGGAAGAGGTCTACGTGCGGTGGAGACGGAGTACAAAGTGACCAAGGTCAAAGCAGCGATTCGACTGTATGAGAACCAAGACCCGGTGATGGAAATGGTGAGAGAGTTTGACGAAAGAGCCGAGTTACTCGGCCATAAATCGACAGCGAAAGATGCGGCAAAGTTTGCGGCGGAGTTGGGTGTTGACCTTCATCTTAAACACCCGGATCCTGTATGTGTTATGAGCAGTGGAGAGGTCATCCCACCACATCGCGTGAAGGGAGTGCTGAAAGAATGTGTGGAGGAGAAGTATGAGAGGGACGTACGTGGCCTAGAATGGCAGGGGAAGCTGCTGAGAGAGAGAAAGGACGATGAACATCTGTGCACGAACGGATGTTTCAGTTGGCTGAGTACATGGAGATCATGTCCCACGTATACTATTGCCGGTGCGTTTGAACTGTACGAGCAACTTCTCCCAACAAAGCTCTACACTAGCAAAAAGACTCACACAAGTTGCCCTGGGGATGTGAAGTGTAGAATATGTGGCCATGCCCAAGAAAGTGTCTCTCATATCCTGTCCGGGTGTAGTGCGCTAGCTCAGACCAAGTATTTGTTCAGACACAACATGGCTCTAAAGGTCCTGTTTTATGAGATCTTACATGACCAGGGTCTTCTCGAGGAAGTACCACTGTGGTACTCGCCAGTAATGCCCAAGCCGGAGTACAGGTCAGAACAAGCGGAAGCATGGTGGGATGTACCCGTGTATGCAGACCACCAGGAGGTTCGAGCCAACCGTGTAGACGCGAGGATTGTGGATCATGCAAACAAGAAAGTGCTGACCTTAGAGATGAGCTGCCCTTGGATCAGTAACCGAGAGAAAAAGAGCGAGGAGAAGACGATGAAGTATGGCCCGTTAAGGTGGGAATTGAAGCAGCAGTATAGAGGATACGAGGTGATTCAGCATAACATCATCATGGACGTGTTGGGAGGCTGGTCGAGAGAAACCGAAACCTCAATTCAATCACTGGTAGGACGTAAGGCGAATCAAGTTCTAGAGGCCATGCAAAAGGCAGTTTTGTCGTCATCCCTAAATATAGCGAGAACTTTCAAGTTTATGATATGAAGACCTAAGATCAAAGTCTGACTGTCAGCCACGAAGAACGAGAGACATTAGAGACATTTGTATGCCTAGATTATAGTTTTTAGACTCGTAGATATATATATATTTTATTTTATTCTTATTATTATTATTTTTATGCTTAGATTATAGTTTTTTAGATCTGTAGATATGTCTTTTTTTTTTTTACTTACTTACTTATTTCTATTAAGTTTCGCTTGTGCGCACAGGTTACGCTTAGCGCCCTGTGTCGCTTTATAACACTGTGCATACAGATAGTTTTACTGCATTATAATAACAATAATAATATTATTATAATTTATTACAGGCAAATGAGACTGGTGGCAGTTCAGCTATGGAGCTGGAGGGGGCTAAGCGTGCATTTTCATATCTCCAATCAGTTGGCCTTGCAGTTCTGGTCTTTATATCTGATCGCCACAGGGCATTGCCAAATGAATATGGGAAAGCCAGCCTGGTTTTGCCCACTACTTGGACATCGGGCACATTGCTCGATCCATTGGAAAGAAGATGCCGCACCTGGGCAAAGAGAAGGGCTGTGAGAAGATAGCTGACTGGGTAAAAGAAGTCTGTAACCATCTCTACTGGTGTGCCACATCCACCAAGGAGGGATTTCAGGAGATGATCATAGCCATATGGAAATCGTTCATGGAACATGTTGCCATCAAACATGAAAAACATCCCTCTCCACTTTTCAAAAAGTGTGCACATGATGAGATTGATAAGCGACGGTGGATCAAGATAGGTACACTGCCTTGTTTAATATTAGCCATGTTGAAAAATAAATCAATCCTCTATTTTGACAGTTCATAGAAAACAATAACCTAGCAAGATAAAAATCAGACACACACAACGCGATAAATGCATTGAACTTGCACATTTTAATGACTTGACTTTCGTTTGTACTTTACATACATTTTCAAAGGTAACCATTGAAATTTAAAACAGCTATTTATATATAACAAAGTTGAGGGGACTGGAACCTAGATTAAGCAAATACTTAACAGTAAACTATATATTAACTAGAACAGATTAATTAAGCATCAACTTTTCACATCAGCTTTTCCCAAGAACAAAAGCCAACTCCCACAGGTCACTGAGGACTCACACAAAGTGAGGGTCCACCTCTTATCCATTTATAAGAAATTTTTAAAGTTAAATAAGTTTGATTTTTCTTTTCTTGTAAGGGACTACTGCATACAATAAGCTACACAAGCTACTGACAAGTACAAGACTTGTTAATGACATCAAGCAGCTGTCTGCAGATGCTCAGACTAGCTGTCTGGAAGGGTTCTATTCAACCCTTAACCACTTCCACCCGAAGATGGTCTGCTTCTCCTGGTTGGGGACATTTTGCAGGTAATGACAATTTAATACACTGAATTCATTGAAATTATCCATGTTTATTCTCAAGATTGAAGGCAGATTATATTTCAATTATTAAAAAACAGTTTCTTGTTAAAAACTTTGTGACAACCTCTTTGACAGTTTTCTGCTTATATTTCCCCCTCAGAAAACATTTTTTCTGTCTGCATAGCCAAACATAATATTTGGCACTTCAACAGCAGAAGTTTATTTGGATTTTATGTTTAGAGCTGTCCCACCTTAGACCCAGTGCTATATCAGTTTCTAAGGGTGTCCCTTTGGCAAAGACTGTAGCCATACTTTAAAATTGGTCCAAAAATATTGAGTTTTTGGGCAAGCCCAAAATAAACGTGCCAGTTTCTCTGTTTCCCTTTCGGAGAAGGTGCATTTCTTCCTATCAATGAGACTGATTTTTTTTCCAAGTAGTTGGTTGTTGATATTCTTCTGTGGAGAAATTTAAAATTGAAAGTTACAAGTTTTGTGCTCTTTGTTCATTGAAAAGCCATTTGATAAACCTCTTTCCAACTGATCTCTTGTTTTGCTGTGAGAGTAATATCTTGTTGCCACTTTTGTTGACTTTGGCTAGGTGATCCACTTTTTCCTGATACAAGTTTCTTATATACTAGCCTAAGTATGGACAATTTGAAATAACACCTAGGTGACTTTCTGGGACACAAAGCTGTCAAAGAGCAAGTCAGCAAACTTGGCCTTGGGTCATTTTCAGTCAAAGTCTATGACCCAGTTGACAAGGTAGTAACCGTTCTAATGGGGAGTGGTCAGAAAGGAAATGAAGATGGGACAGCAAAAAGTTGCACTTTTGTTCAACCACATGGAATCTGCCCTGTAGGGGAAACAATGTTTGTGACAGATGCAGCAACAGGGAACACGAAGCTAATAACTGAGCTGTCAGGTACAACAGAATTCCTGAAGTACCTAGGTCTATTATATGATAGCTTCAGAATAACCTGCAAGGGAACTATTACCCAGCACAACATGCCACAGCAAATGGTGCAAGAGGTGAATGAAATAGACACTTATCTCGAAGCAACATTTTCCAAAGTCAAAGAGGACAAAATCTGAAAGAAATGGCAACAACAAATGGCCCTCAGAGCACAGTGTCACAGAAGACACAATACTCTGTTCAGCTTCTTTTTTGAGAGGAGTTAACTGTCTCTTAGAAAAGATCAACACAATAAATCCAGAATTTAGGAAGCACATAGATTGGTCTACTCTCCTTACTACTATAGTAGGAAACCTGCATGCTGTGTCACATTTCAAACAAGAGATGTTTAGTGTACTGCAGTATGCTATGGACTTTGGAACTATTTCAAAGGAGTCACTTAAATGGATAACAAAGAGGAAAGCCAGTTATTTTACACATCCTGCATCGTACTAACCTAAGGCATGCTGATATACTCTCTTTAAATAACAGGCGGCTTCAGGATATCACAGTACTTATGTACAAAGTCAAACATGTCTTGTACCTACGGCAGCCCAGAAGGGTCACCAACCATTTTTGTTTTGATTTTTTAAATTTGGTTTCTGTTTTGCATTTTGTTTTTATAACTTTTGCTTGTTTGTTATTAATAAGGATTTGGAAATGCAAAGACAAGCAAAAATTAACAATAACAACCGACGCTTTGGTGCAATCATGACGCCATTGTCAAGGAGAAGTAAAAATTACAGAATTTCCGGCAAGTTGTAACACTAAATTAGCATAAAAAATGTTTGAAGCTAATTATACAAATACTTTTCCCCAAATTGAATCGCTTTGCAAGTTCAGAGTGGATTTTAAGTCTCTGATGAAAAGCATTTCGTTCACCAAACAATCTAACCTATTTTTACACTTTTGTAGAATGCCAAAATGTTTCAGTAGGTCTTTCAGACTTTGCTGTGCTGTTTTTGGTAGTGTTTACATATTGAAGATGCCTTTTGTTCATGTCCATCCACACGTGTATGTAAGTGTCCATGCGTATAGCCCACATAACCCGCATCACACACCTCACATTGAAAACGATAAACGACGCTTTGTTGGTTGAGGATCTATGGCTTGGCTTCGTGTACTTTAAGATCTTGGCCAATTTTGCAGCTAACGAATACTGGCTGTACAGTTTTCTGCACCTTTATGCCAAGACTTTTGAGCTCTTTCTTAACATAATTTGCTGATTCCTGATCTTTGAAAGATATGACCACACGAAGAATGGCTCTTGGTTCTTTGGGCATCTGTGTGGGCTGGTTATCAACCATTCTTGATGTAAGAAGGTGTTAATGGTAGAATTTTATCAGGCATTCCAGGTATTTAAGCCGTGCAAAAACTTTCTTAAGGCGACAACACTATACAGAGAAATAGGCCGAGGAGGAAGATAATCGGTGTGCACTATCAAGCATAGTTGACAGTAAGCTCTGTTTGTAGTGATTGTCTACATGGCTTTGGTAGTGTAATAGTAGACCTCGTGTTTGTTGGTTTAACATAAACCTAAGCTTCAATCCGAGGTGCATGGTTGATTAGTTCGGTACCAAGGAAAGGAAGCTTACCATTCTTTTCCAC
>JAHPZR010004510.1:5000-32995 GCA_019787425.1 Platygyra sinensis
GGTAACCCTGAAACAGGCTGCAACGAATGGTATTGAACGGTAGTCCAAAATTTTTTTACCGAAATTTCCGACTGGAAAATGTGCTTACCATTTCTAGTCTTTCACCGGTTCCAGCCGCCATCTTGGAATTATGATTAGTTCGAACTTATCCTACGCTCTCGCGGTAAATTGGGGATTGCTGAGTGGAATGGTCAATCCGAATGAAACTTACGTCCACAAGGCAGTTTTGCTTATCATTTGCACAGATCGTTGACAAACCGGTTTCTGAAAGTGAAGAATGACCATCGCAGTAAATTTTCCAACGCAAGCAACTGGAGAGAAGAAGCCTGAAAAAAATCAGGGCTTCAACGGGATTCGAACCCGTGACCACCGCGATACCGGTGCGATGCTCTACCAACTGAGCTATGAGGCCACACATTGGAAGCGGCATCAATTTGTTGAGTATATCGTCCCGTGAAAAGTGAAATGGCGTGAGGTATATATGAAGTAATTCATATGTAAACTGCCGTGGTAGATGAAAGTGAAGAATGATCATCGCAGTAAATTTTCCAATTTAAGCAATTGGAAAGAAGAAGCCTGAAAGAATCAGAGCTTAAAACGGAAAGTAATTTTGCGGAAAATCCATTAACAGGCGCTTTCCATTTAAACAAAAATTCCGAAACTATTTAAACAGAGACAAATAGTGCTTAAGTTTTTTTTGGAAAGTTTTCGAAACTGAATTCAAAAACTGTTAAAATTTCGAATGCAAACCATTCAAACTAAACCTTTCGCGTCTAACTTTAGCGCCAATTCGCGGTTTCTGATTTTCACTAGATCGGTAAGACTCTCAAAGAGGCCGATCATAAGGTATATACGTGAGGATTGTGAACGTTGTTATTAATCATGCAATTTGAGTGCAGTTGTATCCCGATTTTAACACCTACGTATTCAGGCATGCACTGGTCCTTCTTGTACTAAAGACGCATTATCCGTCTGGACGGACTTGGGCAAACATTTGTAGTTCGTCTGTTTATGCTGCATCTTTATTATAAAGACGGGCACAACGCGTATTATGCGTGTAGACGAACTATCTCTCATAACGCGTCGTTCAAGACGCATTTCGAAGGATGGTTCGTCTAGACGCATAATGCGTCTTGTGCCCGTCTTTTTACTAAAGACGCATAACCAGACGAACTACGAATGTTTGTCCGAGTTCGTACAGACGGATAATGCGTCTTTAGTATAAATCACAGTCTAGTATAAAAACGCTATTGTTCAATTTTTCGGGCAAGGAGATAACCAATAAAAAACGCGTCACATGATTGGCTATTTCCAGGCCCCCTGAGATTCCTTGACCGAGAGCGACCTAAAAATAACTTGAGAGGGATTTTCTTGCAAAAAGTTGTGCAGGCGGGAGGAGGGCTATATCTCAGTCAACTCTCTTGCTCTTCATATTCTCTTGATTTAGGACAATGAAATTACGTCATAATTGCTAAAAGGCGACTGGAGCTTCTGAACGGTCAGGTAATGAGTTCCTGCTTTGATTTACTCCAGTGAGTGAGAAGACTCTCCATCTTGTCACATTAGGTCCACTTTATCGTTTTTCAGTAAAATCCGGGAAAATTAAATTATTTTATTCTATTAAATAATGACTTACAAATGTGTGCTAGCCCGCAAGACAGCTCGAATTTTGCTACTTCTTGGGTTTCATTTTTTTGTTTCAGTCAAATATAATTAAATACAGTTTTGCTAAGATCCAAAAACATTTTTACACATATAAAATTATAAATGATGAAAGAAACATTCTCAGTGTTTTCTCAGTGTTGAGTCTACAAGAGAATCATTTCCGTCTCTCCTGCTCATCTAGACAGCTCGTCTCCTTTTCGCATAGAAAGTGCAAAGACATACTACGAATTTTCAGGTTTTCACCAACAGTTTTACATCTCAGCTTATATGACATATACTTCTTGAATATTATAACGTCTTGGGCAATTTCCTGTGATCTGGAATAAAAGTAAAGTTTGCTTACGGGCCAATGTCGCCCACCAGGCCGGAGCTTATCCCGGTTTCTGTAGCATGAAGCGACTGGGAGTATTTCTACTCGCCCCTGGATGGGATGCTAGTCCATCGCAGGGTTACCCCCAGCATTAAGTAGGCTGGTACCCATTTATGCACCTGGGTTGAGAGAGGCACCGTGAGAGTTAAGTGTCTTGCCCAAGAACACAACACAATGTCCCCACAATGTCTCGCTCCGGAGTGATTTGGAATTATGCTACAAATCATGCTGTCATTTCAAGCGCTTCCTCGTAAGTCGGTGGCGGAGTTTCCGAAACATTTTCTGTCCAAACGTGCGCGTCCACAGATGAATAAGCTTCATCAGCATTTTGAACAACAGTAAAATAATCTGGCAACGAATCAATCGAAGAAGTGTCGATAAACGACAGACGATTAGGAACGTGAACAAATGGTAGAATAGGAGCGGCGGATTTTTCCAAATCTTCTGCTGGAATCAAAGAGACGACGACTTGAGGAGTTGTATTGGTATGTCTTCGTTTGCAACATAGCATCACTGGTCTTAGTAATAATATCAGCAGTCCAACAGCAAACAGTACTGCGGCCACAATCCCTAAAATGCTAAAGTACGACCGGCAGGAAACACAGTCTGCGGAAAATGTAAACAAATGAAACACAACCCCCAGAATAGCAGCACTCATTGCGATGCAGATAAACGCAATTGCTACAACTGAAAATAAAAATCTTCTCTGACACGCACTTTCAGACATGATTGAGGTAGATCCGTGAGTACAGATTCAAAGTGAAGATATTTTAGGCCACAACTCAATAATTTGGTCCGCGTTTCTTTTATTGTTTGATGCACGTGCTTTTCACATGAGGTCATAGCACTCTAGTCTCATGCACATCAGCCATTAATTTTTTCGTCACGAAACTGTCCTCTCCTACCGGACAAACGTTGCGTGACCACCCAAATGACTACTGAGTTGGGCTGATTTCAGTCACACACGAAAATATGGTCTAAAAAGTAAAACAGCGTTCTCAGAGAAAACATTCATACTTATATAAAGTACCATTGTACCATAGTTTCTTTGTGAGCTTATGAATAATGCATTAGCCACACTAAGTCAGCACCAAATCTTGTGACTTGGAATGACACGCTGTCACTATGAAATAGTTAACAATTATTCACCGAAGTGGAGGTAGATATCCACCACTTTCACCGACACTGAGGTGAATAATTGTGTTAGTATATACCACACAAGCTGAATAAAGTAGCGGCCAAAAGAGTAACTTAATTTGTGTAACGTACCGACAAAAGCCATTTTGTTTTTCTTCGGCTGCTCGGAGGTGAATAGTACTTGGCTAATCACCTCCGAGCTAGCCTATATCACCCGGGCAGTGCCATATCACCCGGGCAGTGGTAGCCACGGACAGCTGTTTCGGCCTTGTTAGGCCTCATCAGCATGGCATAACCGTCGGGCAAAACAGGATTAAAAGCTGTCCATGGCATTCTCGTCCCCAGAGGCCGCGCTCCTTTTGGTCAGCACCAACAATCGCGACCTCTGGCCTCCACAGCGGTCAAATGAGTGCGCATGCTTAAGCCACGCGCGCACGATAGAGCGCATGTGGGAATGGATTGCACCATTTCTATAGAAACAAGCAAGCGCCAAAATGGCGGCAGATTTAAATTTCGCGGTATGTGTTTCATTTCGCGAGGATAAGGCGAAAACAAAACAGCTAAGGTTTTTACCTTAAACAGAGCTCTAAAAGGGGCGTCTCTTGTATATATCTTTTTCAACAAAGAAACTATCTCTGCAACAATAGTGAATTTTCTTGTCGAATTTACTAGTTCGTAGCGAAACATGAAGACTTGTGTTTTTATCGCGATAGTTGTCGTTGGTCTCTCTGGGGGCAGATTTTCGGATCAGAAAGGCTGTTGCCTAAGCAGTAAAACTCGGGAAAAGAACGTTTTTAGGGGTAGAATGATTGAACTTAGTACCGAGATGGCTCGAGTGGGGGAGGTTGACCGTGGAAACTTAGTGGGATGAAGAGGGAAAGTGACCGCAAGTGCGTAAATCACGCGCGTGTTCACGCGAGTGCCCAGTCGTTTGACCGCTGTGGACCTCTGGCCAGGTCCAACACCGGAAGTCCGCGATTCACGGACTTCCCGTCACTCTGCGCATGTTTAGAGTCAAGTCTGACAAATCTGATTGGTTCTGGCCTCAACCTATTGTGTTTACAAAGCCTTGGTGCTGACCAAAAGGAGCGCGGCCTCTGGGGACGAGAATGCTGTCCATGGCTGCCACTGCTCGGGTGATATCGCTGTGCGCATGCGTAAGGTATTGGCCAGACCGTGAGTTAGTGTTGTTTTCGTCAAGTTGGATGTAACAACCAAGGAGAAATTGATTTTTAAATACTGCAATATTTCTGAGTGGAAAACCACTAAAAACATTGGAGGAAAATAAGTAAGGCTGATTATAAAACAGTATGGGATCATATTTTTGAATATTTCGGAAGGCACGGCCTTTCTTCTTCAGGGTGTTACAGAGAATGGCTCTAGTTAAACAAGTGACAAGTGAAAAGATAAATAACAAGTTTAATGACAAAAGACTGAGTGACACGGCTAAGTAATAAGTAACGATGAAAAAAGTTACGAAAATATTTAAAAATTTAAAAGAATGGGAAAACGTTACAAGCTTAGGCTACAGGAATTTTTTCAAACCAGGAAATCAACGACTTTAAGTTTCTTAACTGGGGCTGGACTGGAATTCCACTTAACCTAGGAGTTTTCCTCACTTTCTATAATACCTTTCCATCTTCTCTTAAAATTACTTAAGTACGCCTTGTTTTTCTCATTTTGCTTGCTCCACTTTTTTGCATCGAGATTCCTTCCGCATCGTGGAAACATTCCCTTACAGGATGTGAAAAATGAGCCCTTATCCACAATTCTATTTTCTCCGAGGATCGTAAAGTCCTAGCCGAGAAATCTTGCTCGATGCAAGGTGCTAACCATCTCTGCTGAAGAACTGTTCCTTCTTCGGATGACGGCCGAGCCGTTTCATTATAACCCGTTCGTAACCATAGCTCTACTTTCTCCGAACATAAAAACTCTTATTCTTCGGCCATTTTAGCTTTAACAGAAATAATGTACAAACTGCGGTCACAAACATGACAAAACAACTCATGTTGTAAAAAACTTTGGTTAATGACTTAGCGTTTCGTATGTCTCAACATACATCTCAGAAGTGACGGATGGATAATACCGAATAAGATATTTCTAAAATGCTTAAGATAAAGACTAGTAGAGAAAAAAATTCTCGCTGCCCACATTTTCGTTCAAAAAAGGCTTTAAATTCTTACACAGTAATGATTCTTTAATTCTACAATGAATATCAGAACGCCCGGTTGCTAAAATTTCAAAATGGTCCCATTTAATATTGTGTCCCGTTGAAGTAATGTGGTCCGCAATGGCTGATGCTCGTGAGTGCTTTGAAATGTTCAGTACAGATAATCAGCTGCCTTGATAGCCAAACTGAGGTTGCAGATGTATGAACAGAGCGCCACCGACGTGGCAGCTCCATACTGGGCTCTCACGGTAAAATTAGCAAAACATTTCGCCGAATATGAGAGTAAATTCTGGGCGAGAACAAAGACCAAAAACTTGGAGAAATATCCTCATATAACACTCTGACCTTTATCCCGTCTGTGTTCGTCACACATCCTGACAATGTAGACCCTTAGCTTGCGCGCTGAACTTGCACGTGGACAGCTTGACACCAAGAGAAGTACTGCAATATGCAAGTTAATGGCTAATAATTGACTTCAAGTTGGGATCAGTCACCTGAGATGATTGCAACTCGCAGTCAGTTAAGGTGTCACATGTCAGAACTATAAATAATGAACTAGTAGTAATCAAAGATTATCAGAGTGCGTTCGACGCGGTGTAAATGTTTATACAAATACCTTAACTGATCTCCCTAGCTGACTCTCAACCTCTAAAAACCAACCTTTTTTCATCAACAACCGGGGTTTTAAAGAAAGATATTTCAGTGACAAAGTCCATGCCAGTCTGATTGAAGACTGCGTTGCGTGACGGCACCAGTTTCCACAGACTCACAAGTTTAAAATAGGACTAAAAAATTTACATCAGCCTTCAAATTTCGTGCTAAATATTATTGTCACATTGACTTGTAATGTTTAAGCGCAAAAGCTAATTTGTAAAAGTATATTTTTTGTCGAACATTATTCAAACCAGGAAGCTCAAATATAACTGAGTAAACATTTGCAATCGCGTGCTCGTTGATCGCGTAAACAAACTCCGTGCGACTGATTCGAGTATTTCCCCTGGCTTGATTAACAAAGTACACAGTATTTACATTTCCGTTCCCTGGTTCAGGTTCACTCTTACGGATCTTTCCTTCAGAGTACTCTTCCACTGATTCCAAATAATATTCGACCGGATACTACTGATCATGACCTTTTCTGTCGCAACTGGAACTGAATCCACAAATGCAATCAAATACAGCCCGGGGATTTAATACAGCTGTTTCCCACAAGTTAACAGTCCAAAGCCTAGGCGATCGTGTTCGTGAATGCCCGCTCTTTTGTCGCGCAGTACAGGTTATACGATCAAATTTGATCCTAACCCAGAGGAAAAACGTTCACACAGGATAGAAATAAGCCACTCTGCCAAAATCTCGGTTGGACCATCAGCATTATCGCTATCATCGCCCACCCTGTGAAAGGCTGCTTGCTGGGATAATGAGCTTCCGTATTATAAACGACGAAGTTTTGCTAGCCCATTTTGATTTTGACGTCACGGAAAAAGTCAAATTGAAAAGCAAAATTCAAAACGAAAACGGAAATTGGACATGCTTACGTGATGAAAGAAAAGAAATTTAAAACGCAAAACGACAGGCGCATGGCATCACGTAACGCAAGCGTAACCCAATAAAAAGAAAAATGGAAACAGAAATAGAAAACGCTGATGAGAATGCACAGGTAAGTGAAAATGAAAGCAAAAATGGATTCTGTAAAAAATGTAAATGCAATAAAAGGAAAATGGAAACGGAAATGAAAACGCTGAGTAGGATGCAAAAGAAAATTAAAATGAAAACAAATGTAGCTGAGCCTCCTCGGATTCGGTAGTTAGAGTCTAAATAGTGGTTCTGATAAAAACACCACGTGCTGATAAGGAGGTTTTAGCGATATAACGTCATTACACGTGATCAATTATCGTGCGTTTGATAGGTGACTGTCTGAACAATATCTACGGAGGAGAATCAAACAGACATGTATTGTCGCTTTTCTTAGAATCCTACATAAATTGTCTCGATCTCAAACGCGGAATTTCTTGTCATAGATATTATGAACTACCTTCCTCGGTGGAAATGTCCAAGTTAGGGCTCTTAAGCGCAGGATTCTCAGCAATCCTCGGCAGAGAAGTGTTACTCCAGGAAGGTGACGCGACGTATTCAATCCATGACGTTTTTAAACAAACATACGTGATGAAACCGCCGGGATACAGACCGCCTTCCCCAAAACCTGTACATCTCGTACAACGCAGGTTTCAAATTTTTGTGAGAGGCAACTTTGGATTTGGTTATTCACTCACTTTACAGGTGACAGAGGAGCATTCTGTACTTCAAATGAAACTTCAAATTCAGGAAAAAGTAAAGATAGCACTAACGCAGTTTGACCTAATGTTTGATAATAAGCGTCTTGATGACGATCGAACTGTGAAAGATTACGGATTGCAGCCCGGAAGCACCATTTACTTTGCGCATCGCCTTACGGGGGGTGGAGGTCCGCTCACAATAAGCACAGACGAGCTTGTTCCTCAGTTCGATTACGACT
This sequence comes from Platygyra sinensis, assembly GCA_019787425.1. Taxonomy (NCBI): domain Eukaryota; kingdom Metazoa; phylum Cnidaria; class Anthozoa; order Scleractinia; family Merulinidae; genus Platygyra; species Platygyra sinensis. The sequence continues at coordinate 12,852 of JAHPZR010004510.1, forward strand.
TCACTTATGCCATAGATGATGGTGAACAATACATGAGAGGGGGGTTCGAGTATAAGCGACCGTATGGTTGGAATCGATATGCGATCAAGGTTCTTAAAAGGTACGAAAACGACGTTTGGCTTGGCCGTGATGGCTACCGGAAAGAACAAGTCAGCGGAGAATGGCCTGTGTCTTATCACGGAACGAATCGAATCAGCGCAGAGAAGATCGTGAAGGAGGGCTATAAAGTTGGGCCAAGAGCTCTGTATGGTCCAGGCATCTACACAAGTCCAAGCCTTGAAATGGTTGAAAAGATGTATGCGCAGGAATTCTCTTACGATGGGAAAACGTACAAGATTGCTTTACAGAATCGAGTTAATCCTGATCGTAATGGTCACCTTAAAATCATCAGTGCTTCGATAACTGGAGTAGGAGCTGATTACTGGGTGTCTCCAATCGAAGATGATGTGCGCCCATATGGATTGCTTTTCCGTGAAGTCCCAAAGACCGTGTCGCAGCCGCAGTACCAGCCCCAGTGCCAGTCTCAGTCCCAGTCGCAGCCATGCTCCTTGCAGTGAATGCACGCATGCAGTGGGAGAGAGAGCCAGGATAACATTCCAATTAATTTCCGGATCTTTTTGTGTATCTGCGCCAACTCTTTGGAACTCTTTAGCTTGCCGAAGAATATACGATTATGTGAGCCCTTAGAATGTTTTTTGGAAAGGCGTACATGCATAAATTTTGTACGTATAGCTTTAATACTTAATGTTGAAGGATTTTATTATGTAGAATTAGAGTATTACACTATTTCAAGAACAAGACGCTTTAGGAGGCGTAAGTGGGTTGCAGTTGATAGTAAATATTTCAGAACTGGAAAAAGGAAATGGTGAATTATAATTAGTATATACTGCATGGAAACCTAGATATTACAATAGTATACCTTAAATTCAGTTAGATAATGTTATACACAGTAAAATTTCTTCGAAATAGAAGATAGGAAAAATATGAAAGAATCAAGGAAAAGCTGAAGGTCTTGTCAATGTTGATCTGTTAAACTCAAACAATTACTTTTCTTATTGACGTACTTGTTGTTACGGCAAAATGACTGCCTCCATTATAAATATGGAATTTTAAGGTTTACAACGATTTTACGTAAAAGAGTCTGCATACGAGTCAAGCGGCCCATCAGGCCTGTGGTTATATCTGGTTTACTTTTGTAGCATGGAGCAACCAGAAGTATTTCTACTCCCTTTCCCCCCCCCCCCCCCCCCCCCCCCCACCGATGGGATGCTAGTTTATTCCACGGTTACCCCCAGCGGCAAATTTTGCACTTAAGTCGGCTAACAAACACATATTTAGAAGAAATAAACTGATCATATCAAGATCTCAATTGTTTTTCTGATTCTTTAATAGTATAACTTTCTTCAATAAGAGACAACTGTGTACCTTTCTTCGCACTGTCATCGCCACTGACCATATTGTTACTCACTTCCAATAAAAATTTCAAGGGCACGTTGGTCGTCATATTTCGCTTTGGTGTCAATTCCTTTGCTAAGCTCCACAACTATGACTGTAAACAGCCTGGGTACACTGACTAAATTATACTAGGCTTCAAACGAGGTTAAAATACAACCAATCTGAAAAGATATAGTTAAGCTTAGATATATGTTATCACAAATTACCTGGGAAACATTTAAAATCTCACTTCAACTGAGTGTTCCTGTATAATGGCTCAATAGGGATAATCTTGGACCAGTATATGCGATACGTTATGATATTGTTTTCTTGAAGGACATAATGTCTGAGAAAATAATCGTCATTGATCATCGACATAAAGAAATGAAGTCGCTGTTACATGTAGTCGGATTCGAGACTCTATCAGTCCCAATTTTGAGTCCTGCGAAAGTATTAAATTTGAGAGTACATGAATGATGGTATGAAATATTCTTAATATAAAGTACGAGAGCGAATAAAGTTGCTGTTGTTTTAATGCTCTAATGAATTATCCATGAATCAAGAGTCATGAAAAATAAGGCAAAAAAATAATTGCCTACAAAGTAAATTCAAAGAACTACAGCAGTTGAGAGCGGTTTTGTGTAACCTGTGAATAATATTTGCGGTTCTAAGTAACTGTTGTTTGCATAAACAAGCCAAATTAAAAATAGCCTATAAAATTCTGCATAATTAAGTAGACATTCAAAAATCCTAATGAAATAAAATGAGCAGACTTTATTAATTGCTGGTGGAAAAAAGGGGGGCCCCACAAAAAACATCTTGATAATGCAAATAAATGCCGCGAACTTCTAATATTGCTCAAGAGCACCACAACCATCATGAAAATCAAAAGCAAGAAGAAGAATATTGCTTTTTGATGTTTTTGTGTCCTGTAGGCTTACTTGCCTAGTTGGTATTAGGCAAGATATAAGGCTTACTATTACGGTTATTAAGCCGGGTTTGGTGGTGAAGATGACGGAGTCTGTGTCGAAGCATAGGACTCTTTGTTGAAGTCGCTCCAAGGACTCATATAGTTTGAGTCTGGCGTGACAGGTGGTGAAAAGCGGCCACAAATATGTTGACGCGTCTGTTGTCAGGTTGATTGAAGGTTGGCGTAAATCCAGGGCCGTACATAGCGGGGGGCAGTTGCCCCCGCCAGGAAAACTAATAGGGGTGAAAACAAAACGTCCGACTAGAAACCCTGTCTGTATACGGGAGATCCCTGTGAAGGTTTGTGGAGTTTGCCCCCGCAAACAAAAAATCCTAGGTACGGCCCTGAAATCACTTCTAGATTCTCGTCGTTCGCGATTCTGACTTGACATATGTCATTGAATGGGTTGGACACCAGAGCGAAGAGGTGAGAGGCATTTTAGGCTACTTCGGTTGTGGGTTTGAGGACATTTTCTCCAAACTTGCCCCGGAAGCAGCTACAGCTGTTGAGCAAGAGTTTGGCGGTGGCTTTGCGTCCACCGGGCTTTTTCTGGATAAGTCTGGGGTCCAGTGTGATGCCTTCGAATTCCCTCTTTTTGATTTACTGCGCTTTGTCTTGGAGTGTCTGTGCTACTAATATAATTTTGATTTGCGCCTCTGTTGACGATTTAAATAATCACACAACTATTTAATACAGAAAAACTTTCAACATTTGTTCTGCATCCTTTGTTATTGCTCCTGTCTTTCCAACAATCGTGCATGTGGGGGAATATATTTTAACTTAAAAAGAACAAATGGATCAATATCAGTATCTAGGCAACTGCGCACCTACCCCTCCCCTAACCCAACATGTTATAATAAGTTAATAAGTTAGTGTTACTGTTAGGTTAGGGGAGGGGTAGGTGCGCAGTTGCCCAGATACTGATATCCGAACATCTGTATTTAATCGATAACAGCAGTGAACCGTAGAGCTTCATTTGGACGCACCTCGGTGGAAATAATCAATAATTGTCTCCATTTCAAGCATAGATAAATATGCACAAAAATCGTTTAACCTCAGGAGTATTTTTCACCTCCCAGCTGCGTTGTCTTGGAATTGGGAAGCAACTTTTTCCAAAAAATATGTAAATAATGCCGAGTACTAAAACACAATTTTCCGGAGCTTATAGCAATATTTCTGAGTATGGTTAATAAATCCAAGAAACCAGTTTCCTCGTTTTCCGCTCTGTATATTTTTCAACAAAGAGTAGCAAATATTCATTGGTACGGTGCAGTCCTTTCTGTTCTTTCAGTTACGACTGACTTGTGAGAATTCAAATGGAATTTTCTCAGTAAACCAGAAAAGCATACCGCGTCAAGTTGACTGGTCCATCATGAAACATACTACGGTGAGATTTAGATGAAGTGAAACAAAACATTAGGTTTAAACAATATGTAAAACTGTCAACAAAAGATGTTAACGTGATCACGTTAACATCTTTAAATTTTAGCCAGAGAAGTAAAAGTCGCCGGCAAGATGTCTTTGTCAAGATTATAGTCATGATGCTACATGTTTGCCACTCTACAATTCCGACTCATAATACGTAATACCTTTCCCATCCAGGAACGTTCCTGAAACCTCAAATACTTTTACAGTAATTAAAATAAACAATATTACTTAATTTGTAAGACTTCGTCATCCGTCAGGAAATCAAATTAACCGTTATCCGTGAAAAAAACAAAATAATTAACAATTAGATTATGACGGCTCGAGATTTCTATGAGGCCGAGAGCGAATAATCTAATTGGACTTTGTCATTATGTTAAGTCTGTCTGTAAAACTTCAGCTGTTCACAAAGATAATGATTTCAACAACAGGCAGCTATTTAAGTTTTATCGCAGGCGTAGAAAACAAACGCACTCATAATCTTTGATCACTACTATAGCTGGTAATAACAATAAAAAGTACTCAAGCTCTCCACAGCGCGGCAGTTTATTATTTATGAGGGTGGTGACCCACCGATATTTTTCCACCTTTTTGGTATTATTTAATATTCAGATGCTGAAAACTTTGATGTAATGTTAAAAAAAAAGAGAGCCGGCGTTTTCTCTGTTTCAGATCCGATGAAACACAGGCTGCGAGTTTTTTCAACAACTTTAAAAACATTCCACACAAAGCGTGATCCTTTAGCGTCAAAACAGTGGTTCAAATTGTTATAGGGATATATTAGACTTTCAGAAAAGTCCTTCGTCTTGTTTATTCAGTACCCGCCAGGCGTTTAGCCTAAAACCTCACAGATCGCTTCGCTCGCTCAGTTATTCTACCCTTAAACTCATGAGATCGACTTGTGGCAAGTCTAGGGAAATAGTTGCATGCAAGAAAAACAAGCCATGACGATAATTAATAGCCCTAAGACACCTGCAGTGTCTTTATCATGCCAATAAGAAGGAGGTTTCATGGGTATCAATGCATTGCTTGGAATGAATTCTCGCATCTTTAAATAGGTGAGTAGGCTTATGAATTATTAATGAGTGTTTTTTGAACAATAACTACTGAGGCAAATCAAACAGACATCTATTTTAAATTGTCATAGAACCATAACGCGGAACTTCCTATCACAGCTATTTTTTAGCTAACTTCCTCGGTAGAAATGTCCAAGTTAGGGCTTTTAAGAGCAGGATTCTCATCAATCCTAGGCAGAGAAGTGGTACTACAGAAAGGTGAAGCGACGTTATCAATCCATGATGTTTTTAAGCAAACATACGTGATGAAACCGCCAGGATTCAGACTACCTTCCCCAAAACCTGTATATGACACGTCTCCAATTTTTGTGAGAGGCTACTTTGGATTTGATGATACACTCACTTTACAGGTGACAGAGGAGTATTCTGTGCTTAAAATGAAACATCAAATTCAGGAAAAAGTAGACATAGCACCAGAACAGTTTGACCTAATATTTGGTAACAAGCGTCTTGATGATGATCGAACTGTGAAAGATTACGGATTACAGCCCCGAAGCACCATTTACTTTGCGCTTCGCCTTAGGGGTGAGGTGAAGGTCAGCTCACAGTAAGCACAGACGAGCTTGCTCCTGAGTTCGATTACGACTTCACTTATGCCAAAGATGATGGTGAACAATACATGAGAGGGGGCTTCGAGTACAAGCGACCGTATGGTTGGAAGCGAGAATGGCCTGTGTCTTATCACGGAATGGATATGAGCAGCGCAGAGAACATCGTGAAGGAGGGCTATAAAGTTGGGGCAGGAGCTAAGTATGGTCCAGACATCTACACAAGTCCAAGCCTTGAAATGGTTGGAAGAAGGTATGCGAATCCATTCGATCACGACGGGAAAAGGTACAAAATTGCTTTTCAGAATCGAGTTAATCCTGATCCTAGTGGTCACCTTAAAATCATCAGTGCTTCGCAAACTGAAGAAGGAGCTGATTACTGGCTGTCTCCAGAAGAAGATGACGCGCACCCATATGGATTGCTTTTCCATAAAGTCGGACAGACTGAGTCGCAGCAATGCGTCTTGCTGTGAATGCACGCATGTAATGGGAGAGAGAGTCAGGATAACATTCAAATTTCCGGATCTTTGTCGGTTTCGGCGCCAAGTCTTTGGAGCTCCTTAGCTTTCCGAAGAATATACGCAAATTTTTTCGAAAGACGTACATTAATTTTGTATAGCTTTAATATTTAATGTTGTAGTATTTTATTATGTAGAATTAGAATGTTCAAAATTCCTTCACACACTTCGACATTACACTATTTCAAGAACAAGACGCTTTGGGAAGCGTAACTGTGTTGCATTTGATAGTAAATATTTCAGAAACGGCGGATTTTGTATGCTGCATGGAAACCTAGATATTAGTAAAATAATGTTATACACAGACAAATTTCTGCAAAACTGAAGAAAGACAAAATATAAAAGAATCAAAATAAAGCTGAAGGTTTTGTCAATGTTGATGTGTTATAAAACTCAAGTAGTTATCTTTCATATTTATGTAGTTGTTACTTACTAGGCAAGATGACTGCCTCCATTGTAAAATTGGAATTTTAAGGTTCATGACGATTTTATATAAGAGAGTCTGCAATCGCGTCAAGCGGCCCATCAGCACTGTGTGGACATCTGGTTTACTTCTGTAGCGAGGAGCAACCAGAAGTATTTCTACTCCCCATGGTTCCACAACCTTGAATGTAAATAGTGCATTAAATATACGAATTCAAAATACAACCAATAAACTAGTAATAGTTTAATATCACTAAGCTGCCCCCGCTTTCTTTTATTTCTGCTCATTGAAACAATAATATTGAACGTTATTGTTCTAGTCAGATATTTAAAAAAAACCAATTGTCTTGATATGATTTTTTTTATATATAAGAATATATTTTGACGTGACATCTTGGCCTCGCTACGAAAAGTGGTGTCCAGAGCACATGCACAATGTGTGCTGACCGCGATCCAGATCCAGAAACCAAACACTTGTACTTGATAGCCTAATAAATTCTAAATAAAACGAAAATGCCATAAGCTATAATGTAAGAATAATACAAGAATATTTTCAGCCTAAAATCGGCAGAAAAATAAGAATATTCAGTCTGGGCCGGAAAAATAACATCCTTAGAAAAGAAAAGAGTGTACGAGCAAACGTATCTCGAAAGTACAACAGAAGTTAAATGTAAACAAAAGCATCGCGTTACAGTCGCCATATATGCAAATTAGAGTCAAGCTTTTTGTCCACAATGAGAACGCCGCAAAACATTTACATTTGGATCCCTGCCGTAAGATTACTCAGTGAAAATAAGCCATCCAAATAAACGAGATGCCAAAGGAATATTTCAAACTTTATTCCTCCAGAGCTAACATTTGAGAGAACCTAAAACATATCTTGCAATATTAAGAGAAAAAAACTGGCAAAAAAACAGAGGTGTCAAACTCTGCAAATTACAAGCGGATAACAGCGGAAGCCACATAGAGATATATGATCTCTAACGGCTTTACTCTCACGAAATGTCTCCCTGAAAACACAGGATTAGTGCTTAGCGAAATATTCAAAGATCCTCCGATTGCACCATACAAAAGGGGCAAAACTTCCTAAGCGGCTACTACACGTGAATGGGAGTCGCGCAGGCCTGTCACCTTGTTGTTATCCCTGGGTAATTCTGACGATCGGAAGGTACTATACTGATTTAGCTATTTAGTCGCAAATGAACCACACCTCGAATTTCGATCTAGTATACTTCAGAACTCTCTGAGCTGTTTTTCCCCCAAAATCCATCTTCAGGATCTCTGAAAGCGTTTTCAATTTGTTTTAGATCATAATCTCGGCCATTTCGAAGCGAACTTATTTGATCGCGCTGAAATAGTAATGGAGGCCGGCAAATACAAACGCTTTTCAGGGATGCTTGAACTCGAGATCTAAACCAAGGACAAAGACGCCGATCCCGCAAGTCCTCGCGCCCGTGTCCCTTTGCTGGCCTCCCATGAGCGTTTGCGGGAAAAACGTCGATACCTTGCGGGCGTGCAAGCGATCAAATCGTGATTTTTTGCGGCTATATACCGGAAATACCTACATTCTCTCTTCTTCTCTCTCTATTACACGGGGAGTTCTAAGGTGCCTCCTCGGGTTTTTGGCCCTCTGGGGCCAAAAACCCTGCGGGGGCAAATACATAATTTTATGTAATGAAACACAAGACGAACTGAAAATTACTCGGCAAAACATTTAAAATCTCACTTCAACTGAGTGTTCCTGCATAATGGCTCCAATGATTTCCTTCATATTACCTGGTTTCAGTTTTTTTGAGAAGATATCGCTGCTTGTATCAGGCATTGAATTGAAATAATCACCTTCCTCCGATTCCACATTTCTTGAATTCATCAGTTCAGCTAAATAGTATCAGATAAAAAGCACTTACTGAAGTCACTTGGAGGGTTTCAATCTAAAGGTGTCCAATGTAATTATTTAACTCTTCCAATTGACCAACATAATTTTTAAAAGCAGAAACAAGTTCAGTCTGAATGCACCTTTTTACTTTTAAGGCACCTTGAAGTTTCTACTCTAGTACAAACTGTCACTGGTTGTAAACCGTAGAGCTTCATTTGGACGCAACTCGGTGAAAGCAATCAACAGTTGTCTCCATGGTTAAGGCATAGATGAAAATGCACAACAGACGAGTTGAATCTAAGGAGTGTTTTTCACCTCCCGGCTGCTTTTTCTTGGAAATGAAAAGCTCCGCCTTTCCAAAAAATCTGTAAATAATGCCGAGTACTAAACACAATTTTCGAGCTTTATAGCAATATTTCCGAGGTTGATTAATAAATCCAAGAAACTAGTTTCCTCGTTTTCCGCTCTGTATATTTTTCAACAAAGGGTAGCAAATATTCACTGGTACAGTGCGGTCTCTTGCACTTTGTTCTTTCAGTTATGTCTGACTTCTGAGAATTCAGTTGGAACGTTCTCAGAAACCAGAAGAACATATTGCATCAAGTTGACTGGTCCATCATGAAACATAGTACAGTGAGATTTAGATGAAGTGAAACAAACCATTCGGACTAAAAGCAATATAAACTGTCAACAGAAAGGATGTTAAAAGTGAAGAAATTTTTGCCATAAAAGTAAACGTCGCTGGCAAGGTCTCTTGTCAAGACTATAGTAAGCTATATCAATCTACAATTCCGAATTATAATAAACCTTCCTCATCCAGAATGTGTCTAAAACTTTAGATATGTTTTACAATGATCAAAATAAACAATATTACTTCATTTCTGAGATTTCTTTAACCGTAAAGAAAACAAATCAACCGTTAGCCGTGAAAAGATTATGACGCTCAAGATTTCTATGAGGTGATAGTTGAGGAGGCCGAAGGCCGAATTAACTGTAATCTCATGATCATCGAAATTCGAGAGCGATAAATCTAATTGGTCGACTTGTAATTATGTTACGTCTGACTGTCTGTCTGTCTGTCTGTCTGTCTGTCTGTGAAACTTCAGCTGTTCACAAAGATAATGATTTCGACAACAGGCAGCTATTTAAGTTATATCACAGGCGTAGAAAACAAAGGCACTCATAATCGTTGATCACTAATAATAACAATAATCACGAACTATCACTTAATCGAAATCGAGGGCGAATAATTCTAATTGGACTTCTGTCATTATGTACGTCTGTCTGTAAACTTCAGCTGTTCACAGAGACAATGATTTCAACAAACAGGCAGCTATTTAAGTTATAATGAGCACAAGCGTAGAAAACAAACGCACTCATAATCTTTGATAACAATGAAAGCACTCGAGCTGTCCACAGCGGGGCAGTTATATTTTTTATGAGCGTGATGACTCACCTATTTTTTCCATCGTTTGGTATTATTTAATATTCAGCTGCTGCAAAACTTTCATGTAATGTTTAAAAAGACAGAGCCAGCGTTTTATCGGATTTAAAACACGAGGCACAGCCGAGTGGTTTCAGTTCTCGATGAAAACACAGACTGCGAGTTTTTGAACAGCTTTCAAAGCATTCCACACTATAAAGGGGTGTAACAACACATCGGACTATCGATGCATCGCGATGTTAATGCTGCGATAGCGATGGATCGATAGTGAAAATGAAATATCGATAGCAATTGCGATAGTGTAGCGAACTATCGATAGTTTCTATAGTTTCTATACTGCTAACATTTTAAGTTCTTTGGAAAATAAAGATACCTTTTTCCTCCCAGATAAAGGTAAACTGAATGAAACCTAAAACAATCCGCCTACTGCACCTAGCATTTTACCGTCTTGATTCATGAACCACCAATAGGTAGCGCCAATCCATTGTGTTCGTCAGTACCTGTATTGACTACTACTTCTTAAATATTTCTTAACGTGTAAGGCATTAAGTAGATACAGGACATTCCTGAAAACTATCGCAATACTATTGCAATAATACCTACACTATCACAATAATATCGCAATATCCATGTGACCTATGGCAATACAATTTCAATAGTTTTAAAATGTTCTCAATAGTCACCCCTGATCCACACAAAGCGTGATCCTTTAGCGTCTAAAGAGTGGTTCAAATTGTTATAGGGAAATATTAGACTTTCAAAAAAGTCCTTCGGTTTGTTTATTCAGTACCCGCCGGACGAATCGACAGATCGAGGCTCGCTCCGTTCTAAAACCTCACAGATCGCTTCGCTCGCTTAGCTATTCTTTCCTGAAACTCATGAGATTGACTTGTGGCAAGTCCGCTAGGGAAACAGTTACATGCAAGAAAAACAAGCCATTACGATAATTAATGGCCTTAAGTCTCCCGCGGTGTCTTTATTGTGCTAATAAGGAGGAGGTTTCATAGATATAAATTCATTGCTTGGGAAAAAATGACGAACCGTTTAATAGGCCAGTGGGCGTATGAATTATTAATGACTGTTTTTTGAACAATAACTAGGTACTAAGGTGATACAAACAGACATCTATTGTCGATTGTCACAGAACCAAAACGCGGAACTTCTTCTTATCACAGCTATTTTTTGAGCTGACTTCCTCGGTGAAAATGTCCAAGTTAGGACTTTTAAGAGCAGGATTCTCAGCAATCCTCGGCAGAGAAGTGGTACTAAAAGAAGGAGGAGCGACGTTTTCAAGCCATGATGTTTTTAAACAAACATACGTGATGAAACCGCCGGGATTCAGACCACCTTCCCCAAAACCTGTATATGAGACGTCTCCAATTTTTGTTTTCGGATTTGATGATACACTCACTTTACAACCCCGCAGCACCATTTACGTTGTGCCTCGCCTTAAGGGGGGTGGAGGTCCGCTCACAGTAAGCACAGACGAGCTTGCTCCTGAGTTCGATTACGACTTCACTTATGCCAAAGATGATGGTGAACAATACATGAGAGGGGGGTTCGAGTACAAGCGACCGTATGGTTGGATGCGATTTGCAGTCAGGGTTCTTGGAAGGTACGAAAACGACGATTGGCTTGGCCCTGATGGCATCCGGACAAGACAAGAAAGCGGAGAATGGCCTGTGTCTTATCACGGAACGGATATGAGCAGCGCAGAGAAGATCGTGAAGGAGGGCTATAAAGTTGGGCCAGGAGCTAAGTATGGTCCAGGCATCTACACAAGTCCAAGCCTTGAAATGGTTGAAAGAAGGTATGCGAGGCAATTCGATCACGACGGGAAAAGGTACAAAATTGCTTTTCAGAATCGAGTTAATCCTGATCCTAGTGGTCACCTTAAAATCATCAGTGCTTCGCAAACTGAAGTAGGAGCTGATTATTGGCTGTCTCCAAACGAAGATGATGTGCGCCCGTATGGACTTCTTGTCCGTGAAGTCCGAAGGACCATGTCGCGGCCCGAGTCGCAGCCCGAGTCGCAGCCCGAGTCGCAGCCCGAGTCGCAGGCATGCTCTTTGCAGTGAGTGCACGCATGTTGTGGGAGAGAGAGCCAGGATAACATTCAAATTTCAGGATCTTTTTCGGTATCCGCACCAACTCTTTGGAACTCCTTCGCTTTCCGAAGAATATACGATTACGTGAGCCCTAAGGATGTTTTGTCGAAGGGCGTACATTAATTTTGTATAGCTTTAATACTTAATGCTGTAGTATTTTATTATGTAGAATAAGAAAATTCAAAATTCCTTCACATACTTCGACTTAACACTATTTCAAGAACAAGACGCTTTAAAAAACGTAACTGGGTTGCATTTGGTAGTAAATATTCTAGAATTAGAAAAAGGGAATAGTGAATTGTATATGCTGCAGGGAAACCTCAGATATGCACAACAGAAGTTCAACCTAAGGAGTGTTTTTCACCTCCTAGCTGCGTTTTCTTGGAATTGGGAAGCACCGCCTTTTCCAAAAAAAGGTCTGTAAATAATGCCGAGTACTACAGTGGAACCGCCCCGCTATAACGAACCTCGCTATAGCGAAGACCCCGTTATAATATAACGAACAACATTTGAAAGCCCGGCAGAATTACAGTAAAATATGTGGAAGAAAACCCGCTATAACGAATTGACTTTGACGGTCCCAACACATAATTTACCCCGCTATAACGAATATTTTGTGCTGTCGCTCTCAGTAAGTAAAAACGACATGATGATACAAATGGCTGATAAGCCAAACACGACTCGTATTGGTCAAGATAGGGAAACTTTGATCTTCAAAGCTTTGCTGTATTTTAATGTAGCCGTTCACGCGCAAGTCTGTAGACTGTTTTGCGTGGTGTATATCCTATTGTTCAGCTTAATTGGTTACCCCGCTATAACGAATATTTTTGTTGTTAACCAGATAATTCGTTGTAACGGGGTCTTCGCTATAACGAAGACCCCACTATAACGAACAATTTTTTCGGTACCGTGACACTTCGTTATAGCGGGGTTCCACTGTATAAGACAATTTTTGAGCTTTTAGGTTGATTAAGTGACAAATAGGCGGGCCGAGAACCAATCGCGATCAAGAAGTTTTTTGTAGATACGTTTAGTGGAATTCACTTTCTTTATAAAGTCTTCGATCATCTTGTCTTGATATTTATTGTAATGAAGTCATTTCAGATCGCAAAAATGGAAGTTTCTAAAGCACAAACAAAATATACTGTTTTTGGTTACTTGCTATACACTGTACAGTTATCTTACAGTGAACTGTCTTTCAGAGAATAAAGGCAAATGGAACTCTGGACTTTTTTCCCTTTTCGATTAGATAACGAAAAACAAACGTCACATTTTCACTATTTCGGAACTTTTGCTTTTACGGAAAAGTGTTTGTTTTAACTCTTTTATTCTGTTGCATAACGGCTTATAAACGTCCTATCAAACACTTATTAGTTCACAAGACGGCTGGGTTTTCTTGCCCTCACTTACTAAAAATGAAAGCAACAATGCAGTGCTTTTGACGTAGTGTGATCTAAGAGAAAACATTTCGTCATCTTCCGCCTTACATACACAGGTCGTCTCCTTTTCGTTTCTAGATCTAGTGCAGAGACATACTACGACTTTTCAGGTTGTCACCAACGGCTTTATATCTCACCTTATGTGATACATACTTCTTGCATTTTATAATGTCTTGGGTAATTTCCTGTGATTTGGAATTATGCTGCGAATGTTGACATTTCAAGCGCGTCCTCGTAACTCGGTGGCGGAGTTTCCGGAACATTTTCTGTCCAAACGTCCGCGTCCTCAGATAAATAAACTTCATCAGCATTTTGAACAACAGTAAAATAATCAGGCAACGAATCAATCGAAGAAGTTTCAATAAACGACAGACGATGAGGAACTTGAACAAACGGTAGAATAGGAGCGGCGGATTTATCCAAATCTTCTGTGGGAATCAAAGAGACGACGACTTGAGGAGTTGTGTTGATATGTCTTCTTTTGTAGCACAATAATGCTGATAATATCAGAAGTCCGGCAGCCAATAGCGCTGCAGCAATTTCCCCAAAAGCTTAGAGTACAAACTGCAGACAACACAATCTTGCATAAACAAAACGAAAACAACCACAATAATATGGGCACTCACTACGATACAAAGAAATGCAAATGCTATAACTGACAATGAAAGCCATCTCCGACACTTTGACGATGTCCAAGTACTTTCTGACATCATTAAGCTATTTTAGATCACCGTAATTACAGAATCCGGCAAAGTGATAATATTCTGACTCAGGCCGCAATTCAGCGATTTATCCGTGTTACTGTCGTTTTTTTTTTTGACGCGCGTGCTTTTCAGCTGAAGAAATGCCAATCACACGTGGAAATCGACCTTTTGTTTTTGCTGACACAGCAGATGTTTCGATGACGTCTCCAGGTCATCATAATCAAGTTCGAAATTCATGATAAAATTGAATGCATATAAATATTAAAAATGGTGGCAAAATATTTAGTGAATCCAAAAACCATGGCGTTAAAGTATTCAGTTGTTATGTAAAGATTTGGGCGCGAACCGAATCTGACTGCGCGTTACGTTTAAAGTCGTTGAGTGTAACATTATCGTATTCCTGGGCCGGTACAAGACACGGAAATTTCTCAATAGGAAGACGGATTTTTTCCTAGAAATTGACCCATCACGTGAATAAAACATTGCATCGGCATTGGCGTGTGGGTCAAGTATCTGGAGTCACCATTTTCTAATGAGGAAAAACTTTTACCCCAATGTAGTCTGAACTCTCGTAAGCGACTACCTGGGCTTGATATTTTGGGTGGTCGCAACTATCGAAACAGACACGAATGACACTGACGAAAATTTTCTTGAAAAGTTTTCGGAAAATCCAAAAATTGTTCAAATTTCGAAATGCAAACCATTCAAACTAACCCTTTCTCATCTAACTTTCGCGCCAATCCGCGGTTTCTGATTTTCACTAGATCGGTAAGACTGTCAAAGAGGCCGATCATAAGGTATATATACGTGAGGTCTGTGAACGTTGTTATTAATCATGCAATTTGAGTACGATTGTATCCCGATTTTAACTTTTACGTATTCAGGCATGCACTGGTCCTTTTTGTAATAGACGCATTATCGGTCTGGACGAACTTGGGCAAATATTTGTAGCTCGTCTGGTTTTGTAACGACGGTCAAAAGACGTATTATGTATGTAGACCGAACTATCTCTTGTAATGCGTCGCGTTTCAAGACGCATTTCGAAGGATACTTCGTCTAGACGCATAATGCGTCTTGTGTCCGTCTTCTTACTAAAGACGCATAGATTCTATGAATGTTTGTTCGAGTTCGTACAGACGGATAAATCATCTTTAGTATAAATGCATACTCTAGTATAAAAACGCCATTGTGCATTTTTTCGGGCAAGATGGTCAAAGGAAAAATCCGCGTCACAGATAACAATAAGGTGACAGGCCTGTGCGACTCCCATCTACGTGTAATAGCCGCTTAGGAAGTTTTGCTCGAACTAGTATATCTTTAAGGATCTGCCCCTTTTGTATGTTACGATCGGGGAATCTTTGAATGTTTCGCTAAGCAATAATCCTGTGTTTTCAGGAGGACATTTCGTCAGAGTAGAGCCGTTAGGGGTCATATGCCTGTCTGGCTTCCGCTGTAATCCACGTGTAATTTGCAGAGTTTGACACCTGTTTTTTGCCAGTTTTTTCTCTCTCTAGGCTCATTTATATTCCAAGATATGTTTTAGGTTCTCTCAAATGTTAGCTCTGGAGGGACAAAGTTTGAAATATTCCGGTGAACATGTTGGATACTTGCATTTCGTAACATAAAAAATAACTAAGATAGTACGCACGCTCTGATTGGCCGAGAGGCGTGTTTGCATGAGAGTATGTAAACATGGTTGTGTGACGTAAACATTTTTGCGTTTCGCGGCGAATTTGAATACTTTCAGGGATACATTCTCGGCTGTCAAATCTTTGAAACTGAAATTAAGAAATGAACGAAGATTCCCCAACTTTCAATTTGGGCCTTGATGAGTATTTGAAACCAAAACGGCAGAAGACTGAAGAAACAAGGTTTGCGAAACTGAACGACGATGAGCTGGATGACCTCGTCGAGGGAGCCCCAGCGAAGTCTACAAAGTATGCCACAAACTATGCTGTGTCAGTTTTCAAAGGTAATTTCTCAGTACAAATACTTCTGTGAAATACAAATATTTTGTACTTAAGAGCCGTCCTCTATAATTTTCAACTATCGTCATTTGGACGAGAAAAAATGAAATTCCTCAAACTTTCCCAGATGAACGGTCTAGATAAGTGATTCACAAAAATATATTTTTCAGTTCAATTCGATTCGTATTTTAGCGCTGGGGCGACCATCTTGGTTTTGCCCCTCTGAGAGGGCTTTCAGCGGCCATTTTAAGGCACATCTTTAACAATTTGCCAAGCAAAGAAAACGCTATAATTCCGGGTAAAAACACGTTATTCGAATCAAGCAACTGTTACTTGATACGTTGAGAGGCGGTTTTGGTAATTTGATCAACATCTGATTTTTTTACAGAATTTTAAACTTCTTCCCTTTCGAACTACTTGCGAAGCGCCATAAAAATGGCAAATTTTAAAGGAAAATATCGCCAAAAGTACATCACTTGAGATACCCAAACTACCATCCACTGAAAGAGCAATGTCTCACCTGTAAAAATATGCAATAAAATTTTGGGGCAGTCAAAACTGAAAAATATTAGAAGTAGAAGTTGAAGCTGTAGTTTTTAAACAAACACCGCCGTCCTAATTAGCATAATTACGTGGAAATAACGATGTACAAAGGAAATTATGATATATTCCACTTACCTCGCAGCATGTCGACAACTGGATGATCCACGATATCTCACGTTATGTTATCAGTAGGTTTCAGCGGCATGCTCGATGATTATTGTGCGAAATCACTCTGAAACATCACAACCGTTAAGTGTCTCAGAAGCCCTCGTCATAACATCTAGCAATATTAGTTGTCTTCCGACTCATATCTACCGTTCACAAGAAGTTTAACAATTTTCCGAGATCCCAACTGAACCAAACACCGGTCATCAGCCTTAAAAATTTCCCTCTTAATCGCGGATTCTTATCAAGAACTCTTAAGTTTAGTTCCGTTTCGATCTATTGAGCACCCACCGTTATTGCACAGATTGCGTTACAGACAACAAGTGCACATTCCAATGTGCGTAGGGGTAGGGTGGGTAGAAATGAAAACGTAACCGGCTTTAAAGCCATTTTACGCATTTCAGTGGCTAAGCTAGTAATTGGCTTTTGCAGGATAATTTAAATATGAACCACTGCTTGGAAATTTGAGTCATTTTGTAGGTTATTTTTGAGCGGTCGGGGGACGGGGCGTGAATTGTATTTTAAAAAAAAGAAAAAGAAAAAGAACAGATAGACAATACGAGGTCAAGAAATTATGATCTGCATGTAATCTCTTGATCAGCTTTATCAGTTTATCAATGAGGCCCTGACTAGGGCTTCTTCAACAGTTCGTTTCAATTTTGTTCACACTAAGTTTAGTTCCGTTTCGATCTGTTGAGCACCCACCATTATTGCACAGATTGGGTTACAGACAACATGGGCACATTACAATGTGGGTACGGGTAGGGTGGGTAGAAATTAAAATGTAACCGGCTTTAATTAAAGCCATTTGACGCATTTCAGTTACTAAGTTAGTGATTGGCTTTTCAGTGCAGGGTAATTTGAATATGAGCCACTGCTTGGAAATTTGAGTCATTTTGTAGGTTATTTTTTGAGGGGTCTGGAGAGGGGGGGGGGGGTGGGGTGCGCGTAAAATGTATTTAAAAAGAAAGAAAAATAACCGATAGACAGTATAAGGTCAAGAATTATGATCTGCATATAATCGCTTGATCAGCTTTATCAGTTTATCAATGAGGCCCTGTTAGGGGTTTTATTAAAGTATACTTGATATTTGGGTAAAAAATTAGAGTAAACAAGATACACGAATTTTGGGAAAAAATTAATCTGGTAGATGTTTAGTTCAGAAAAACAGGACATTATGAGTAGGAAATCCATAACATTATTGCTTACAGATGCTTACCTGAAGTGGTCGACCATTGTGCTAATAACCATAACGCATTTTTAAATGATTCTCGGTGTTCATTTGAAGAATGAAGTTTCAAAGAAATGCATTCCGCACCTCCCTTTTTCAGTAAACTTTTCGTTTATTTCATTTCTTGTCAAATTTGTTAGTAGAAAAAAAGAATGAAAATGCTTTAAAGCATGTTCTAATCTCTTCTAACTGTACCAAACATATTCAAGCTGGCGACATAAAAGTACACTGTGGTTGCCTTAAGCACGTGATCGTGGTTTGCCTCCGATCAAAATTCATGTTCCTATATGGGAGACTTTTAGAACGCGAATTATGTTTTTGAAAAGTAAAACATTTTATACTTGATAGTGGCCAATTTGACCCTTGTTATTGTACTGTGTTACAGGCATTTCGCCGTGTTTCACAAATGTATCGTTGGTAGCTCTTTTTAGATTACCAGGCTCAATTAATCCATGAGAAATTATGATCCGAAATGGCGTGAACAAAATAATAATCGCGTGTTATTATTTCATACATTTTGTTTAAAGTAATATTGGTAATTTTGTGTTTCTTAGAGCAATACGGATAAAATGACCATCAAAATATTCATACTATACCTGCCCTTGCTAGCAGCAGTTTCGACTCGGTATCTTAAAGATCCTTTCTGAACATTCAGCGATTTTAGATGGACTTTCACTCCTATTTGGCAGTTACCCAATGGTACACACTGCCCATTCAGTGTAGGTTTTTGAGAGTTAACTCGATCCACATGAACCTCCAACATACGAAGAGTAACCACACTTTGCCATGACCTTGATCGTCGGCTAGGCTTCTAACCAACTCAATTCAGTAGGCGTGCAGCGAACACTATTTATAGTTCACGTTAAAAACAAAATAGTTTATTGACACAATTAATTTCATTGGTCTCAACGACCCAGGCAGTTAAAAAATTAAACACGACTGAATTAAAGCTAAGTAGTCACGTTTACAAAAAAGTGAAAGGTCACTACAACTCACTACGGCCGGCCTCCCTTTTTTGTCACGCAATTTAATCGCTTAGTGTGATAAAACTTGAAACGAACTGTTGAAGAAGCCCAAGTCAAGGTTATGTTGTGCTTCTCCATCGACCTCAAAATGAAAATGTTAGACACCCATTGATCAGGTGATACACCACATGGCACCAGAATAATTTTAACCTAACCCGGCGTTCCCGCACCCTGGCCGCGGGTTGCGAGAAAAAGGCAATGGAACGACTCATGAGTTTACGTAATTGGTTTCAAGAGGTGCAAGAACAGCTTTCGAAGCTACCCGAGTATATCCCTAAGGCCCTTTAAATTTTCATCTCCTGCCCACCCTTAGCGTGTGGTATCCCCGGGGTTGTATCTAACGCAATCTCATTGTGTAATGAACTTGAACGAGTTAGTTCATGAGAATCTTTGTTTAACAAGAGGATTTGAAAGGCTGCTAAAAGAATTTGGAGTTGGTAGATATTTTAGCAAAATGTTAACTTCTTGGAAACGGCGGCTATGAGGCTAAAAGACACGTTAAATTGATAACTGTTCTGACGCAGGCTTCGAGAGAAATTTCGTGTATCCTGTTAAATTTTTACCCAAATTCAAGTATACTGAAAACCTTTAACAGGGCCTCATTGATAAACTGATAAAGCTGATCAAGAGATTATATGCAGATCATAATTTCTTGACCTCATATTGTCTATCTGTTCTTTTTCTTTTTCTTTGTTTTTTTTTTTTTTTAAATACAATTCACGCCCCGTCCCCCGACCGCTCAAAAATAACCTACAAAATGACTCAAATTTCCAAGCAGTGGTTCATATTTAAATTATCCTGCAAAAGCCAATTACTAGCTTAGCCACTGAAATGCGTAAAATGGCTTTAAAGCCGGTTACGTTTTCATTTCTACCCACCCTACCCCTACGCACATTGGAATGTGCACTTGTTGTCTGTAACGCAATCTGTGTAATAACGGTGGGTGCTCAATAGATCGAAACGGAACTAAACTTAAGAGTTCTTGATAAGAATCCGCGATTAAGAGGGAGATTTTTAAGGCTGATGACAGATGTTTGGGTCAGTTGGGATCTCGGAAAATTGTTAAACTTCTTGTAAACGGCAGATATGAGTCGGAAGACAACTAATATTGCTAGATGTTATGACGAGGGCTTCGGAGACACTTAACGGTTGTGATGTCTCAGAGTGATTTCGCACAATAATCATCGAGCATGCCGCTGAAACCTACTGATAACATAACGTGAGATATCGTGGATCATCCAGTTGTCG
>JAHPZR010004511.1:0-40000 GCA_019787425.1 Platygyra sinensis
TTAATTGTGTCAATAAAGTATTTTGTTTTTAACGTGAACTATAAATAGTGTTCGTTACACGCCTACTGAATTGAGTTGGTTAGAAGCCTAGCCGACGATCAAGGTCATGGCAAAGTGTGATTACTCTTCGTATGTTGGAGGTTCATGTGAATCGAGTTAACTCTCAAAAACCTGCACTGAATGGGCAGTGTGTGCCGTTGGGTAACTGCCAAATAGGCGTGAAAGTCCATCTAAAATCGCTGAATGTTCGGAAAGGATCTTTCAGTACCGAGTCGAAACTGCTGCTAGCAAGGGCAGGTATAGTATGAATATTTTGATGGTCATTTTATCCGTATTGCTCTAAGAAACACAAAATTACCAATTTTACTTTAAAACAAAATGTATGAAATAATAACACGCGATTATTATTTTTTTCACTCCATTTCGGATCATAATTTCTCATGGATTAATTGAGCCTGGTAATCTAAGAAGAGCTACCAACGATACATTTGTGAAACACGGCGAAATGCCTGTAACACAGTACAATTATAAGGGTCAAATTGGTCTCTATTAAGTATAAAATGTTTTACTTTTGAAAAATATAATTCGCGTTCTAAAAGTCTCCCGCATAGGAACATGAATTTTGATCGGAGACAAACCACGATCACGTGCTTAAGGCAACCACAGTGTACTTTTATGTCGCCAGCTTGAATATGTTTGGTACAGTTAGAAGAAATTGGAACATGCTTTAAAGCATTTTCATTAATGTCTTTTTTCTACTTAAAACAAATTTGGCAAGAAATGAAAGAAACGAAAAGTTTGTTGTATTACTGAAAAAGGGAGGTGCGGAATGCATTTCTTTGAAACTTCATTCTTCAAATGAACACCGAGAATCATTTAAAAATGCGTTATTGTTATTAGCACAATGGTCGACCACTTCAGGTAAGCATCTGTAAGCAATAATGTTATGGATTTCCCACTCATAATGTCCTGTTTTTTTTCTGAACTAAACATCTACCAGATTAATTTTTTTCCCAAAATTCGTGTATCTTCTTTACTCTAATTTTTTACCCAAATATCAAGTATACTTAAAACCACTAACAGGACCTCATTGATAAAATGATAAAGCTGATCAAGCGATTATATGCACATCATAATTTCTTGACCTCATACTGTCTAGCGGTTGTTTTTTTCTTTATTTTTTGAGGGGTCTGGGGAGGGGGGGGGGGGGGGGGTGCGTAAAATGTATTAAAAAAATAAAGAAAAAAACAACCGCTAGACAGTATGAGGTCAAGAAATTATGATGTGCATATAATCGCTTGATCAGCTTTATCATTTTATCAATGAGGTCCTGTTAGTGGTTTTAAGTATACTTGATATTTGGGTAAAAAATTAGAGTAAAGAAGATACACGAATTTTGGGAAAAAAATTAATCTGGTAGATGTTTAGTTCAGAAAAAAACAGGACATTATGAGTGGGAAATCCATAACATTATTGCTTACAGATGCTTACCTGAAGTGGTCGACCATTGTGCTAATAACAATAACGCATTTTTAAATGATTCTCGGTGTTCATTTGAAGAATGAAGTTTCAAAGAAATGCATTCCGCACCTCCCTTTTTCAGTAATACAACAAACTTTTCGTTTCTTTCATTTCTTGCCAAATTTGTTTTAAGTAGAAAAAAGACATTAATGAAAATGCTTTAAAGCATGTTCCAATTTCTTCTAACTGTACCAAACATATTCAAGCTGGCGACATAAAAGTACACTGTGGTTGCCTTAAGCACGTGATCGTGGTTTGTCTCCGATCAAAATTCATGTTCCTATGCGGGAGACTTTTAGAACGCGAATTATATTTTTCAAAAGTAAAACATTTTATACTTAATAGAGACCAATTTGACCCTTATAATTGTACTGTGTTACAGGCATTTCGCCGTGTTTCACAAATGTATCGTTGGTAGCTCTTCTTAGATTACCAGGCTCAATTAATCCATGAGAAATTATGATCCGAAATGGAGTGAAAAAAATAATAATCGCGTGTTATTATTTCATACATTTTGTTTAAAGTAAAATTGGTAATTTTGTGTTTCTTAGAGCAATACGGATAAAATGACCATCAAAATATTCATACTATACCTGCCCTTGCTAGCAGCAGTTTCGACTCGGTACTGAAAGATCCTTTCCGAACATTCAGCGATTTTAGATGGACTTTCACGCCTATTTGGCAGTTACCCAACGGCACACACTGCCCATTCAGTGCAGGTTTTTGAGAGTTAACTCGATTCACATGAACCTCCAACATACGAAGAGTAATCACACTTTGCCATGACCTTGATCGTCGGCTAGGCTTCTAACCAACTCAATTCAGTAGGCGTGTAACGAACACTATTTATAGTTCACGTTAAAAACAAAATACTTTATTGACACAATTAATTTCATTGGTCTCAACGACCCAGGCAGTTAGAAAATTAAACACGACTGAATTAAAGCTAAATAGTCCCGTTTACTGAAAACTGAAAGGTCACTGCAACTCCCTACGGCCGGTCTCCCTTTTTTGTCACGCAATAGCCCATTTCACGGTTAATTTTTCTCATTTGCATTACAATGTAATCCAACGTGGATGCGAGGCAATTTCGGGCTAAAACTGCAAAATAGCCCGAAATTGCCTCACATACATGCTAGAATTCATTGTAATGCAAATGAGAAAAGCTAACCGTGAAAAGGGCTATTTAATCGCTTAGTGTGATAAAACTCGGGAGGGATAGAATAGAGGGCGGAAATTTAAGAAATTTGTGTAAGTTAAAAGCAACTTCGTTCCCATGGCCTTTTCCTCGCAACCCGCGGCCAGGGCGCGGGAACGCCGGGCTAGGTTAAAATTATTCTGGTGCCATGTGGTGTATCACCTGATCAATGGGTGTCTAACATTTTCATTTTGAGGTCGATGGAGAAGCACAACATAACCTTGACTTGGGTTTCTTCAACAGTTCCTTTCAAGTGACTCATGAGTTTACGTAATTGGTTTCAAGAGGTGCAAGAACAGCTTTCGAAGCTACCCGAGTATATCCCTAAGGCAATTTAAATTTTCATCTCCTGCCCACCCTTAGCGTGTGGTATCCCCGGGGTTGTATCTAACCCAATCTCATTGTGTAATGAACTTGAACGAGTTAGTTCATGAGAATCTTTGGTTAACAAGAGCATTTGAAAGCCTGCTAAAAGAATTTGGAGTTGGTAGATATTTTAGCAAAATGTTAACTTCTTGGAAACGGCAGAGCTATGAGGCAAAAGACACGTTATATTGATAAATGTTCTGACGCAGGACGCAGGCTTCGGAGAGAAATTTCGTGTATCCTGTTAAATTTTTACCCAAATATCAAGTATACTGAAAACCCCTAACAGGGCCTCATTGATAAACTGATAGAGCTGATCAAGAGATTATATACAGACCATAATTTCTTGACCTCATATTGTCTATCTGTTCTTTTTCGTTTTTTTTTTTTTAAAATACAATTCACGCCCCGTCCCCCGACCGCTCAAAAATAACCTACAAAATGGCTCAAATTTCCAAGCAGTGGTTCGTATTTAAATTATCCTGCAAAAGCCAATTACTAGCTTAGCCACTGAAAAGCGTAAAATGGCTTTAAAGCCGGTTACGTTTTCATTTCTACCCACCCTACCCCTATCCACATTGGAATGTGCACTTGTTGTCTGTAACGCAATCTGTGCAATAACGGTTGGTGCTCAATAGATGGAAACGGAACTAAACTTAAAAGTTCTTGAAAAGAATTCGCGATAAAGAGGGGGATTTTTAAGGCTGATGACAGATGTTTGGGTCAGTTGGGATCTCGTAAAATTGTTAAACTTCTTGTAAACGGCAGATATGAGGCGGAAGACAACTAAAATTGCTAGATGTTATGACGATGGCTTCGGAGACACTTAACTGTTGTGATGTCTCAGAGTGATTTCGCACAATAAACATCGAACATGCCGCTGAAACCTACTGATAACATAACGTGAGATATCGTGGATCATCCAGTTGTCGACATGCTGCGAGGTAAGTGGAATATATCATAATTTCCTTTGTACATCGTTATTTCCACGTTATTACGCTAATTTGGACGGCGGTGTTTGTTTACAAAACCACAGCTTCAACTTCTACTTCTAATATTTTTCAGTTTTGACTGCCCCAAAATTTTATTGCATATTCTAGTTACAGGTGAGACATTGCTCTTTCAGTGGCGGGTAGTTTGGGTATCCTAAGTGATGTACTTTTGGCGGTATTTTCCTTTAAAATTCGCCATTTTTATGGCTCTTCGCAAGTAGTTCGAAAGGGAAGAAGTTTAAAATTCTGTAAAAAAAATCAGATGTTGATCAAATTACCAAAACCGTCTCTCAACGTATCAAGTAACAGTTGCTTGTTTCGAATAACTTGTGTTTACCCGGAATTATAGCGTTTTCTTTGCTTGGCAAAGTGTTAAAGATGTGCCTTAAAATGCTTAAAATGGCCGCTAAAAGCCCTCTCAGAGGGGCGAAACCAAGATTGGTTGCCCCAGCGCTAAAATACGAATCGAATTGAACTCTGACAAATTTTGTGAATCACTTATCTAGACCACAGGCAGACCACTCTATGTGTTTGTGGTTTATATAGAGAATCTATGAGAGTTATGAATAAAGCTCTGAAAAGTGCACATTTAAATCACATCTCGGCCTGAATATCCCAATAAAGTTAAATGAAGCCATAATTGACTTATGTATGGTGTTTTTTCGCCTTCCTGGGCCGTCTAAAGCGTCTTACAACGAAATCACTTTTGGCCGGTTACAATTAGACACAAGAAGGAGACAAGGCTTGCAACTTCGCGGCCGTCAGCCGCGACCTCTTCCACTTCAAATTGGAATTAACGCAAAAATACTGAAAATCTCACCTAAATGGCGACGGATCTTGATAGGTGAGTTTTTTCTCTATCTCGTCGCCGAATTTCAGCTTCATCCCTCCAACAGTTCCCGAGAAAATCGACGCTGAAGTCACAAATACGGCTTTCTCAATATGATCGGTGCCAAACTCAGCGACCAAAGGAATGCAGGCTGTTTCAAATCTACCAATCAGCGCTTGGCTTTCTGCAGTTTTTTGGCTTCCTGCGGGAAAACCGTGGGAAGCCAAGCGCTGAATGATGGATTTGAAACGGCCTGCATTCCTTGAATTCCTTTGGTCGCTGAGTTTGGCACCGATCATATTGAGAAAGCCGTATTTGTGACTTCAGCGTCGATTTTCTCGGGAACTGTTGGAGGGATGAAGCTGAAATTTGGCGAAGAGATAGAGAAAAAACTCATCTATCAAGATCCGTTGCCATTCAGGTGAGATTTTCAGTATTTTTGCGTTAATTCCAATTTGAAGTGGAAGAGGTCGCGACTGACGGCCGCGAAGTTGCAAGCCTTGTCTCCTTCTTGTGTCTAACCGTAACCGGCCAAAAGTAATTTCGCTGTAAGACGCTTTAGACGGCCCAGGAAGGCGAAAAAACACCATACATGAGTCGATTATGGCTTCATTTAACTTTATTGGGATATTCGGGCCGAGATGTGATTTAAATGTGCAATTTTCAGAGCTTTATTCATAACGCTCATAGATTCTCTATATTAAACCACGAACACATAGAGTGGTCTGCCTGTGTCTAGACCGTTCATCTGGGAAAGTTTGAGGAATTTCATTTTTTCTTGTCCAAATGACGATAGTCTGGGAAAGTTTGAGGAATTTCATTTTTTCTTGTCCAAATGACGATAGTTGAAAATTATAGAGGACGGCTCTTAACTCTTTAGTTTTTAGCAAATTATTTTATTGCTCTAATGTATGGGCAAATACATCGAAGTGTAACATCAACAAACTTCAGGCTGTTTAAAACTTCGCTTGCCGCATTGTGAGCGGCACGCGCAAATATGACCATATTAAGCCCATTCGTAAAGAGCTCAATTGGCTCCCTGTGGCAGACCAGCTTTATTACCGTAGTGCAACAGTGGCCTTTAAATGTATGACAAGCCACGCCCCCGAATACCTGTCTTCGAAATTCTTAAAGCGAGCCGAGGTGAGCGGTCGAAGTACTAGAAACACACAGTTGTTAAACATTCCACTTTTTAAAACCGCTAGCGGCCAAAAAACCTTTTATTATAGAATAGTTAATTTATGGAATTCTTTGGATTATTCCCTTAAACTGTGTAATTCAGTCTCTGTTTTTAAAAACCGTCTGAGGACCAAACTACTTAAAGAATTGTACTTTTTATATTTATATATTTTTTATAACTTTTACAACCTTATTCTTATTTTTAATTGTAAATAGGATTATTGTCTTTGAAAAGCCCCCTTGGGGAAAGTCAATAAAGTATGTATGTATGTAGGGTTTAAACAACCCCGCCGAATTTTTCTGGGTGTACCCCTTCCAAGGTCACATGTAAGGCAAGAGGAGAATAAAGATTACTTTGTGGTAGATTGTCTTAAGTTACTGTGGTTTTTTGTTACTTTCTATGTAAATGTGTTTTAAGCATTTAGAGTGAATAAAACATTGTTGTCGTTGTTTTCTGATAGCCTTGTCCACAGTGTGAACAGTATTGCAAAATGACCGTCTGATCACGTTTCGCGGAAAACCTACCCCCGTGGCGAATTAGGCGCGAATCATCAAAAAGCGTTCGCAACTTGTTCTCGATGTCAGTCATTGGATGGCTTTTCAGGAAGTTCAATTTCTCGAGTTGTAATGACACTATGCAATAATGGGCGTTATGTGTCACATGTGTTTGAGTATTTTTACCAATTCATCGCTTCTTTTGAATCACTGGTTGCGAGTTCATCGTCAAGATCCTAATTTAAACATCTTGTGTTGCGTTGGGGGATGTGAACGGACTTATCGAGATTGTTTCGGGTATAGAAGCCATTTACAAAGAAACCACAATCAGCTGTGGAAAAATGCGTCGGAGATCACGGAACTAGGCGACTGGTTGAAGGACGTCGGTCAAGAAGAAGGCACTTCAGATGACTGTGACGGTGCAGTGACCAGTGGCGATAGCTTCGTAGCTAACGATGACGAAGAAGACAGAGGTGAAGAAGATGGGAATGAATCACACGATGAAGCAGACAATGAGGATGGAGTTGCTCAGTTGATATGTTCCAAAGCAGCATACTTACTCAGGATAAAGGAAACCCACAATTTGACGTAAACAGCGTTAAATGATATTGTGGCAAATACGAAAATGCTGATTCAGTAAGAGCGGATGACATGATATACGAGATGTGAGCTTTTTGTAACTTTGCAAAAATTAATGCTTTATGATGTTAGATAGGAGATCAAACATGCATTCTTGTGACTGACAGGAATAAAAACCTGACTGTATAACTCAGGCTGCAGTCAGAAGTCAACCAACTCTCTCAATTTTGCCAAAAGGCGATATAATATTCTAAGTTAACAGCAGCCTTAGTGTCACAATATTATTTGAGAAGTACTATTGCCAAGAAGAACACGAGTTTGCACGGTAATGACAGTTTTGATTTTATTACTGTATTTCTTCAGATCAGTATTTCTCTGTCAAAAGGATGGTCTCATTATATCAACCTGCATGTGTTTTTGGAATAATTTTGTTTTGTATAGTGCATCTATTATTGCATTCATTTATACAGTATTTAAGAAATGGTACTTTGGTGGGAATATGTTGAGTTGTTTAAACTAATTAAATGCATCTATTCTATTACAGGGCAAAGTAGTGCAGTATTCATGGTACCAAATACAAGATTGGTGCTGTTGTCCATACGGGATACAGTGAACTGTTGCCAAAGGTCTCTGTTATCAAGAATATAGCAGTGACCAACCCAAGAGATCTTGACAGATGTTTGTTCTTTATTGTAAAGGACATTACAACCCTGGAGTATGACACTTACACCCATTCCTATATGGTTTCAAGGGTGGTGCAAGGGCCTCCAAGAGGTCTAAGGCACACTGAGCTAGTTACTTTCCGACCGATGAACAAGTGCACTCCTATTAATATGGAGGGAGTGACATGTGTTTGTCCAAAGTATGACATTGATATTTACAATGAACAGCTATGAATTTAATAGTTGGGACATTCATGTAGGGATTTAGTGGAAGGCCCAGAATGGAATTTACAAACTGACTCGATCGCCCTTGTGTGTTACCTGATATGGATCAGAAAGATACACAGACACAATGTTGATTTACGTGTATTATACACTCAGTCTTTTTATATTCCGCAAAACAACTGTTATTCCGTGATCAGTCACCCCTTTGTGAGGCAACCTTAAGCCATTTGACATTAGACACTGAATAAGTGCATGATAAGTGGTAAGGAACATAGCATGGTCTTTACAAGTGCTTTAGAGAAAATCCGGAAATTATGTAAGTACAGTTTCGCCTTATGTCAACAAGAGAACATTTCTAAGTGCCCAAAAATCTGTCTTGGTTGAAATCAGTATGATAATAAATGGGTCTACAGACCTCAATATGACACACTAAAAATAGCTTACAGCTTAGGGAAAACTACAGGTAGGTTTTGAAAAATGCACTTTCCTGGTTGGACTTTGGGTGTTTAAGCATGCATACTGCATACATGTACTATACAATTGTGCAAGGTCTTCCAAACTTTTACTTTCTTGCCTATAGTTATTTGGCGCTGGCTCTTTGTTTGCTGGTACTTTTCTTGCAAACAGCAAACTAACCTTTCTGGTGATGGAAGCACATTGATAGCCAGGAAAACTGACCATAGATAAAAAACTGGAGGATGAATACAGAGTTGCGCCATCTGTATTGAAAATGAAGCTTATATTGAACCAGCCGTACGCGTGTAGAAATTGGTCCTCTCTGCATAATGCCATGTAGTACTTGCCATCTAATATGTCTGTTATAATTGGCTGAAGACGACATTTTATTTTCTCTTGGACGGTGGACCATATTTCTTTGCCTAGAAATGATTTTGATATCTCTATAAGATGTCTAATCTAATATTCAATACTAGTACAATAATCATTATTGTTTTAACTTTATACTATCATTATTCACATGTATAAACACTTAAAAACTTACGAAGCAAAAGATCTTTCAGTTGGTTCTTGATGTTAACGGTAACAAAGCTGTTTTTGTGTTTCTTTTTTTCCCTGTAGAGATTCACTTCCTTTGTATCTAAGACTGGTAAAAAAGGATCAGGTTAGGAAAGAAAAAAGGTCAAATTAAACAATCAACAAAAAGCTAGGGTTTTAGTCCACATGAAGAAAGGTGCAGCAGATTCCTCACTTTTTCAACCCTCCTTTTCCACTGATTCAATACCTCTGAATGTAAATTGTTCTCAGAACGTACCCTGCACAGGCTGTTGTGGAACAACGAAAACTGTTTTCATCATCCAGGGGAAACAACCTGGGACATACTTCGCAAATGACATAAACAGGTAACTCACATTGTCCGCACACTTCTTGAACTTTGCTGTAAGTAAGTGACTTGAAAGTTACACTTTCGGGACAAGTAACTTTAACCAAATCAATTAAGTCTTTCGCAGCTTTGTTTGTCACGCAGTGTCTTCAAACATAGGCCAAAACTGGTTTCAGTTTCGACATGATCGTTATCATCTTGTTCATCTTCCTCTGATGTATATAAACACTGGGCTTCCAATTCACTCTCATCAGACTCGGAAGTCAGTAAACAAGAGTCTTGGCTGGACGAAATTTCACTGCACTCACTGTCAGAGTCTCCACCAAGTCCACACGTTTCAATACCCTCGTGTCTGTGTGTATCCATTTGAAGGCGAGAATTCGGAAAGCGCCTCTGTAATCGCACATAGTCTCTTCTGGCTCTTGTACACCATATATCGCAATACACTGTGATCTACAGACATGACTAAAAACTTGAGTGTAAAAGGCCAGTGCCTATCTCTTCAACCTACACTACCTTTAAGCCCTCTCACTCCCAAGTGATCAATCTGTAAATTCTCCATACATTTATTTTTACCCACCCACTTTCAACCAGACAGCAGACAGCTGGGGATGAAATTAAGTAAATGATCAACAAAGGGATTGTTCTCTGATGTAATAATACCTAATTCTCAGTGCTTAATTTGAACAGAAGTATGTTAGCTATCAAGGAGAATTTAAATTCAGATCAGGGGAGTGAGAGGGATTGAAGAACTGTAGTTGTCTCTATATAACCCAAACATTCTTAAACTTTAACTTACGCACCTTTTTATGTGCTGTACAAATATCAAACCTTACCCTAACTTTTGTGCCCTTCTGAAGATCGAGTCATCATTCAATATGAACTCACTTATGCAGTTGCCGTCTCTAACCCTGTAAACTTTGTGAGAGACTGCACCTTTGAATTGTGCTACACACAGACAGGTGATAATAAAACTTGACTGCAAAAACTGTGCCTGTCTCTACAAGTAGCTACCCTTAACTTTCTTAAGACTGCAATTTTGTGCTTTACAGATCACAGATTCACTAATGAATATGGAACTAACTGTGATCAAACTGTGATGCAGTTGTGTGTAACCCCACAAAACTTTCTGAGAGACTGCACCTTTGTGCTGTACACATGCAGACATGACAGTAAAACTTGACCGCAAAAAGGTGCCTGTCTCTAAAACCAGCTACCCTAACTTTCTTGAGACTGCATTATTTTGTGCCCTTTAGAAGAGTCATCATTTCCGACCTGGAACCATGATGCATTTGTCTCTATAACTTAACCATGGAACCTTTCTGAGAGACTGCACCTTTGTGCTACAAACAGACATGATAATAAAACTGAATGTCTCACTGCAAAAGTATGCCTCAGTGTCTCTTAACCCAGCTACCCTAACTTTCTTGAGACTGCATTATTTTATGCCCTTCAGAAGAGTCATCATTTCAACATGGAAGCATGATGCATTTGTCTCTATAATTTAACCATGGAACCTTTCTGAGAAACTGCACCTCTGTGCTAAAAACAGACATGATGATAAAACTGAATGTCTCACTGCAAAAGTATGCCTCAGTGTCTCTAAAACCAGCTACCCTAACTTTCTTGAGACTGCATTATTTTGTGCCCTTCAGAAGAGTCATCATTTCATCATGGAACCATGATGCATTTGTCTCTAGAACCTTTCTGAGAGACTGCACCTTTGTGCTACGAACAGACATGATAATAAAACTGAATGTCTCACTGCAAAAGTATGCCTCAGTGTCTCTAAAACCAGCTACCCTATCTTTCTTGAGACTGCATTATTTTGTGCCCTTCAGAAGAGGACCATCATTTCAACATGGAACCATGATGCATTTGTCTCTATAATTTAACCATGGAACCTTTCTGAGAAACTGCACCTTTGTGCTACAAACAGACTTGATAATAAAACTGAACGTCTCACTGCAAAAGTATGCCTCAGTGTATCTGCAACCAGCTACCCTGACTTTCTTGAGACTGCAATTTTGTGTCCTACAGCCAGGACAAAGACTTCTGCATCATGATCACACATTAAAAACTGTTGTTTTCTCTAATTACCCAAATTTAGTGAAAACTCTACTATGTTTAGAGTCAAAAAAATAGCCTACTGCTCACTTATCTCTGGCATCAACCTCTTGCAAAGCTTGCTGTATCGAGCAGATTTCTTGACTGGGCGGATACCCAATACAAATTCTTCAAAAAATCTGAAAATTATTTCCTGTCTTTTATCGTAACACAAGTCAAATGCAAAATAGACAGCCAAAAGAACAAGGATTCCATGAAGGTGACTGGGCTTTGACAGCTCGATGAAAATGACTTTATCAATGGCAATGAATAGTTGGTGTGGCAAGCCTTCATCCAGGGAAAACCAAAGGGTTGGTAATGGGTCGTTTTTGTACCCTTTTGAACAATGGTATCTACAGGTGACTTGCTCTATGATGAAAAAAAAAATTAAGATAAAATAATTAAGAGTTATTCGCTGGTCTGAGAGAAAGAGTTAATTTTGGTCCCTTGTGACAACACAGATCAATAAAATGGGTGACAGTACTTTTTATATTTACTCTGGAAGTAACCTTACATCTGGCCAACAAGATAACAGGAATATCAGATGTCTGATTTAGGACATCTATTGTGTAATAGTACGTGTTACACAACTTTTAATACCACAATACCCTTCCTTATTATACAACACGCAGTTTGTCAACACTAAATTACTTAATATATCTACAAAATTGTTATTTATAAGTACCTGAGGGAAATTATTCATAAGTGGAATTCCACATGACTTTTCATCCACAATTGTATGAGCATGCTCCAGTAAAGCTCCACAAATGTCATTTAATAAAATAAAACATATAGAATGTATTCACGCATTAATCATCACAACTGTTGTAGAATTTTGTCAACAATAAAAATTGTGCCCTGAGAAGAATCCAGTTCCCGAAGCAAAAAAATTAGCAGAGCTGAAAAATCAGTATAACTTGAATAACGTAGAGCAGAGTATAGCAACCTTTCTTGAAAAAAAATGGCAACCAACCCAAATTTGGATCTTCAAATTATGCACACACAGGTGTACTTAACTCAAAAGCAGAAAGACATCTTACAACTTCAGTAAATAACATTTCCATTTTTACTGGGTAAACATGGAAAAGACATGGCAAGAGCCCCATCCCACACACAGAATCAATATTTATACACATGCCATATCATTTAACAGTTAAAATTATAATATTTGATAACATACCAGGGCTGACTTCCTGATCATCAGGTAACAAAGAAAGGGTTTGCAAGGTAATTTTTACTTTCTTTGAGATCTCCATCCAGTTGCTTTTAAAATGTTCAACAGTTGTACAGTGACCATGATGATCTTTAAATTTACAGTGGAGTTCTAACTCGTTCAACAGCTGAAATACACGTAAAAAAGTGCAGATCAGTAAAGCAAAAAGTGTACAGCATGTCAGACAGGATTAAATTAACCTTAGTGTTACAGGAAAAAAAACAAAAAACAAAAACAAAGCCATTCAATTGCAAAGCCATGCCTTTGTATTAGCCAGTAATATTTTTCTTGAATCATGGATCCTCAGGGGTGTGTAAAATTTTTATTGCAACTGAAATTACATTTATTTACTATTTCCTTTCTTCGATACACTAGCTGCAATGTATCAACTTGAAGATATTCCCGCCTACAGTAAAAATATAATCACCCTTTTGACATTGTCATTAAGGCAAACAAATGGACATCCAAGCTGGGATCATTTGGCAATATGGCACATACTAACGATGATACCTGTTTGCCTCAACAGTTTTCTTTCTGGCCCACTAACCTGAAACAGGATATACAGTAAGGATATCACATGCCTCAATATTTCACTTACAACACAATCATGCTCTTTAAAAAATGGGAACTTAGCAACAATCTCATCAACAATGTTCTTCTCTGGAGCTTTGAGTTCCTGTATGCTGCATCTCCTACTGTGAAACGTGTTTTCCTGGAGTTCTTTGATGGCTGCTAGATTTCCTTTTTTTCCTCATCACTTCCCTAAGTAACTCTGCATGTAGCTCCTCAACTTCTTTCTCCCCAAGGTCACTGCTGCAGACATCTTTTTCGTTGTTAGGTGGTGCCAGTTTTCTTTTCTCATATCCTTTGATGTTCCGCAGACGTGTTTTCAACAGGTAAAGGACAGTACTCTGCCAATGGTAGAATTCACAAGAAATAAAAATAAGTATCCCACATTTCTGGAAGTCAGTGAATGGGCCCAAAATGAAGGACATTCTCAGAGGGCATAGTATGTACAGCCACACTGTCAGCCACTTAAGAAGACTACTAAACCAACAAGAACAGTTTCAGTTTGTAATTTAAAAAAAAAGCTTACAAAAAGTATTAATCTGTGTTTTAGAATTTGAAGGTTTAAAGCTTAAAAAAATTTCTCCTTAACCCTTTCACCACCAGCGGCCACTTATAGTGAAAAGGTTAACTGGAATGACAACAGTAGGCTAAATTGGTTCGAAAAAATAACCACCTGGGCTGACTACTAGCCTTTTTTGGCTTCGCCTGGTTAACTCTTATTCTGTATTTATTGTAACCCAGATTTGTTCCCTGTGATTGCCAAAATTCAACCCCTTGGAAAACTTAAAGCTTCTACCATCTCCGGCTCTTCTCTTCAATGAGCACATAGAATATGAAATTGGCTTCTTCTGAGTCAGTACCAATGATCCACCTGCTCACATTATTAGGAGTATACTACAGCATAATGCAGAAACATTGTATAATTACCCAGTATGGAAATTGGCGGTTACTGGGAAAGGATGCTGGTTTTTGGTCCTTTAACACATTCACGGTATCACACATCTTTGTAGCAGCTAGAACTAAATTTGTGGTGCTAATGTTATCCCCAGCTACTGCCTGCAGGCATGCAGCACAATCTCGGATGAAGCGTCTAAGCACATTGTCCTCGGGGTATTTGTCTTCTGAGTCACACTTCCGCATCTCTCGCGATACTGGGAATTTGAAGTCTTCTTCAATTTCAACTACTGATTCTGTTCCAGAGCTTCCACTGTTTTCTCCCTTCTTAGAACTCCCAGAAGCTGATGACTGTGGTGTCCTGGACTTCCGAGAACTCAATGACTGTGTCCCAGAAGCTACTGACTCTGGTGTTGACCTCCCAGAAAGTGATGGTTTAAATTCTGTAGATGTTGGGGGCGACGGTGGAGGGGGGGACGATGTAAACGGCCTGGTTGTTGGACTCGTATGCTGTGTCAGCTCAAACTGAAAAGACTAATATAAAAGCACTGATTGAGGTGTGCCCTACTGGGGCAAGTTTAAATTACAAGTAGTTACTTAAAAATGCACCAGTTCTGTTTATCAAGTGCCTAATAGCAGGTTTGCATCCAGATAGGTCAAATGCCACATTTTTAAAAATTTTGTACGTAAAGCATTTCTTGCTACATTAAGGAATTGACTGGCATAAACACTAATTAAAATAAGAAACATTTGTTCCTAGTATGTTGGAAGAAAGTGGCTCTTCTTGGTGGCAAATTCTAATAGCTTGCGTAAAACAACCCTGAGCAAAGCCGGAGGATCAGCAAGAGAATATAAATATACGGGAAATACTACGACCAAATTGATGGTGTTGCCATGGGTTCGCCATTGGGCCCTGTCTTAGCCAACATTTTTATGTGTGATTTTGAGGAAAAGTGGTTGATGAACGCCAAGGTTAGTCCTTTATTTTGGAATCGGTACGTGGATGACACGTTCACCATGTTTCACAACAAAGACAGTGCAAATGAGTTTTTGCACTATTTGAACAGTTGTCATAACAATATTAAATTTACCATTGAATTTGAACAGAACAATGCAATTCCGTTTTTGGACATTCTTGTCACACGTAATCAAAACAACACTTTCATGACATCCATCTACCGAAAGAAAACTTTCACAGGTCTCTACACGAAATGGGATTCCTTCACTCCACGGAAGTACAAAATAAACCTCATCCGCTCCCTCGCTTATCGCTACTACCGTCTTTGTTCATCTGGCTCCTTGCTACAATCTGCCCTCAATGATCTTCGAAAACTCCTTCTTCAGAACGGCTACCCACAAGGCATAATCAACTATCACATCAACGATGTTTTGAACAAAAACAGACAACACCAGCATAGCAACCCTGTGTCTACTGTTCCCAAGAAAGATGTCATTGTCCTACTTCCCTACTTGGGTTTGCAAAGCAACCAAGTCGCTAAACGCCTGAAATCTTGTGTGTACAAATTCTACTCTTGTGTTAACCTTAAGATTGTTTTTCAGAGCACTCGATGTATAAAATCTTTCTTTCCTTACAAGGACCGTATTAATCGTTCACAACAGTCCAGAGTTATTTACAGAGCAAATTGCTGGGATTGTAATGGTTTTTACATCGGCAAAACTAAACGACGGCTTCACGATAGAAAAACCGAACACTTTAAGGCCCTCGCTAAAAATGACAATGCTTCAGCCATTGCTGACCACGTCAAGGCCACTGGACATAACATCAAGTGGGATCATTTTGATATTTTAGCGAAGGGCAAAACAGACTATCATTGTAAGATAAAAGAGACGTTATTTATTCAAGAACTTCAACCAGCTTTCAACGTCAACGTCGGAAGTGAAAAGCTGATGCTTTATTAATCTGTTATTTTATATATATATATTTTATATTTTACTGTTAAGTATTTGCTTAATCTAGGTTCCAGTCCCCTCACCCGCTTTGTTATATATAAATAGCTGTTTTAAATTTCAACGGTTACTTTTGAAAATGTATGTAGAGTACATACGAAACGTCAAGTCAAAATGAACAAGTTCAATATGTTTATCACTGCTGTTTGTGTCTTATTTTTGATCAAAACTCTTCCCTCAGACAAGCAAAGGTTGGTTGCACACTTCAAATACCTTCAAATTTCCCAACCCTGGGGACATCATGTACAATGAAAATCCAAACCCAGGGGACAGGCTTCACAATCAAATTCCCATGGGTAGCCCGATCCCCCCCCCCCCCCTTAGGGCTTAACATTGACAGGTGCATAAGGTGAGCACTTGCCCCTATTTTCTGTTCTGCTCTTGTAAGGTCTATTATTTTAGTCTCTGTGGACAGCAGACCAGGACACAGTCCATTATGCATGTACAGTTAATTCAGAAAAGAGAAAAATTTATTAACCTTGTACATGTTTCATCCCTGTCATTGACTTGTTAGGCACACATACAGCAGAATCCCAAGAAAGTGGTTGCAATAATGAGCTGAGTCATAACTTAGAGGAAAGGCAAGAGATGAAGAGAGCAATACATTGACTTTTGGTGACTTGCCTTCAACAGATGGCTCAAATGGAACCCCCCATGGCCAGTCATCCGTCAAGTGTTGTTGCCGACGCTTACTATGATGATGATGATGAACCATTAAATGCTGTTGCAAAAAAATTCCTTTACAAAATAAGAGGTGAAAATCGTCTTACTGGAAAGGCTGTGCAAAGTATAGCTCTAGCTACAAGGCATGTTATACATGGAATGTTAACACAACTTAAAAGGAAAATTGAGGAAGTACTTCATAATGCAGACACTGAGGAGGAAGAAATTCAGACTGTTGGTAACCTTTTTGATGAAGCTGCTGAGGAAATGGAAATTCTGAAAACTCCTCTAAGTGAAACTTTAAGTATTAGTGATGACCACACAGGTGTAGACAATGTTGTAAGTATACCACAAGTCCAGCATGATTAGTTTACTTTGGCCAAGGCTTGGCATTATGTCACACTTTTATTTCTAAATATTTATAACTAAAAGTTAAATAGTATAACAATATTAATATTGTATAAACTGTTGGCTCCCCTTCAGGAACCAGTCAAACACATTTTGGGAAAACATCG
This sequence comes from Platygyra sinensis, assembly GCA_019787425.1. Taxonomy (NCBI): domain Eukaryota; kingdom Metazoa; phylum Cnidaria; class Anthozoa; order Scleractinia; family Merulinidae; genus Platygyra; species Platygyra sinensis. Next base: position 17,315 of record JAHPZR010004511.1, read on the forward strand.
TGCATTTGTGAAAAGGCATAAAAAAGAAAGTGATTGTAGAGGTGGATGATGTTTTCTACTACATCCCAGTTCTTCAAACCATCCAGGTGCAACTTGGCTCTCCACAAGTTTTGGAAATGGTGTTGGCAGGACCTCAAAAGAATGCTGATGAAAGCATACTTGAAGACTTTTGTGATGGAACTTTTTTTCAAGAGCATACATTATTTGGAAATGATGATAGAGCACTTGTTATTTTATTTTACTATGATGATGTCAATTTTGTCAATCCAGTGACGAACAGAAATCACAAGTTGAGTTTTTTCTACTATCAGCTTGCAAATCTGTTACCCCTGCATAGGTCAAAAACAAAGTCAATTCACCTATTTGCAGTTTGCAAAACAGAGCACCTTTCCAACTCAAACTATGGATTTAATACAATTATGGAGCCTTTAGTAAAAGAAATGAAACTTCTTGGCTCTGATAGGGGTTATACTTTCTCTTTACCCTGTGGTCTAATAAATCTTCGAGGTGGTGTTCTTGCATTTTTGGCAGACACACCAGCAAGTAATAAGGCTGGTGGTTTTAAAGAGAATGTGGGTGGGGCAAGAAGAAAATGCCGCCACTGTATGGCCAATTTTGAAGATATGCAGGTTTACTTTACTGAGGAGGATTTTGATCTACGTAACATTGATGAGCACAAACAACATTTGCTAAAACTGGAAGGTGCTGCTTCTAAATATCTGAGAGATTTTTATTCTAAACACTATAGAATCAATACTAGAACTGTACTTCTTGAGGCACCATATTTCGATCCTTGCGAACAACTTGTACAAGATGTCATGCATGTCTTCCTTGAAGGTGTGTTAGCATATCAGATTAGGCTTTTCCTAAACTATTATATAAATCAAATTCATGCCTTTGGGTTGGCAGATTTGAATTCCAGAATACAGGGATCTCCTTATGGATTCTCTAATATTAAAAATAAGCCAGCAGTTATTTTGGATAAGGATTTACAGCTAGGGTCTTCTACAAATTTAGGACAAAGTGCCTGTCAAATGTGGCTTCTTAGAAGCGTGTTACCTTTTATTCTTGCTGAATTTGTAAACACTGACACCAACAGACGGGAATGCTTCATTTCCATCATCAAGATAATGTCTCTTTGTTTTGCTCATAAAATTTTCTTTGCTGCTGTTGTGTACTTGAGACAAGCTATCAAGGACCACCTGAGTCTTTTTAAGACTGTGTATGAAGACATTAACATTATACCTAAACAACACTATCTTGTTCACTTACCTTCTCTTATTTTGAAATTTGGTCCTTTAGTCCGTTCATGGTGTTTGCGCTTTGAGGCAAAACATGCTTATTTCAAGGATCAGGCAAGGATTCTAAAGAACTTTAAAAACCTGCCACTTACACTGGCAAAGAGCTATCAGTCTTCTGTCCGAGCTGATTATGTGAGACTTAACAGGGAAGATAAAGGTCCCCTTTTTAAGGAAGAAATTAAATTTGGAGTAAGCAAGGAACTATTTGGTGATGACAGAGAGACTGCATTATCAAACATAGAAAGATTTTATGAATTGGGGAGAGTTGGTATCACAGTTTATTCTTTAGATTCAGTACAGATCCATGGCACCTTATACAAGCCTGATAAGGATGCTTTTCTGAATTTTGGTGGTCGGGGTGGCTTGCCAGAGTTTGGTAAGATTGTAAAAATTTGGTTTACTGCCAATCATGGCATTTTCTTTGCCCTCCATGTGGTTATAACGTCAAATTATAATGAGGATCTGAATGCTTTTCAGATTATAGAACCAGATCTTCCCCAGGGATTTGAAATTGTCAGACAAAACTACCTTGAGATGCCATTTGTGTGCCACCCATATAAATTTAGGGGAAATACATACATAATTTTAAAGGAAAATCCTTTTGCTTGGTTATAAATTAGCGGTCAACTATATTAGGATCATTGCTGATGATTAACATTCATGTGGTCTGCTAAGAAAAGGTTAGCAGTTCATTATTAATATTGTCAATTTATTTTCTTGCCATAATTTAGTTACTGATAATTAACTGACAGCTGGATTATTTGGATTAAATGGTTAATTAATGATAGGGGCATCTTGATTCTAATGACATTATTTAAAGCTACATTATGCCATTGTGTTAGCTTTTGAAGTTATATTATTGAGAATAATTTTTAATGAAATAAATGACAAAATTGTAACTTGCATGGTATGTAGCCACTTGCATATAAAAGTGATGACGGAGCTGAACCTTTCGAACAGAGCCCATAATATATAATTACTAGACAGTGAATGCAGAAGTGGGGAGCTAATGAATTCATTTCCATCTGGCCAATTATAAAGCAAGATATTGCTTCTCCCTCAATTTTGTCTCTGACAAGTAGTTTGTTCCTTTTATAAATCTATTGCAACTTTATTGAAAAGTACCCTACTTCCAGGATAACTGTGACAGGGGTCATTTTAGATTTTATCTCCCTCAGTGCAGGACTTATAACCAAACTATGAACCTCTACCTCTAAATTTAAAATGTATGACACATATCACTTTTATATGGATTGCACTCTCTCTGTGATGACTAAGTTATAACTGTTTGGTTAGTTAATAATTACAATATTTTCAGTAGGAGTCTGTTCAATTTCGACTTTAAATATACATATAGCAGTTACATGATTGTACATGATTCTCACATCGTTTGGTTGTGTTTGTAAATAAATGATCGACCATATTTTGACAGATGGTCCAAACCAAAGTAAAAATATAATAATGTTCTTGTATGTTGGTAGTGTACAGTTCATTTGTCTGATGTATTTAAAACAATGAGCAGTATTTTGAAGACCCCCTGCGATCTAGCGGACAAATATTTTCACAAACCTCAACCATTAATGTGATTTCCACTAGGAAAGTATTATGCCCTGGCGCCTGAATTTATATTGACTTTAAAACTTGGAATCAATTTAAGACTATGCGTGTTGAAATTAATAACCTTAGATTTCTTAAAACAAGAGTTATTAATTATAAAGTTTGGCGATTTTATCAAATCTTAAAACAATACAACAACACTTAAAGCGATATTTGTATTAAGACTCAACGTTATTAAAATAAGATAAAAGTTGTTTAGTTCAAGGACCCGGATCTTGATTCAATTAACCAACATTTAGAGTGTTGCTGAACGCTTGTTATTGTCAAATTTTGTTGATTTAGGTTCCGGTACACTGGGATTATCCATTTAACTCTTGTACGTCCTAATGTGGTATCCTTCTGTTATAAAAATGAGGGTAAAACACAATTCGAAATAACATTCAAAATTTTGATCGGTTGGAAAGACTAAAATAGCGTACAAGACGAAGCTTGTGTTGTTTCTCACCTTTGCCGTGAATAGAACTCAAGTGGGTTTCGGCCGCAAATCGTGCATTTGTAGTACGTTCGATTCTTGTCGATTTTTTCTACATGGAGAGAGTTCACATCATTACATGTATTTATCTTTCAGGACACGGATTCAAAGACTTCATTTCGGTCGGTCAGTCCCTTGAGACTGCAAACAGGCAAACCAGCGGATTTTCTTACAAAAGATCCACGTGGTCATGCATTGTGATCGGGAACAAAGAAAACTCAGTGACACGTTGGCATTTATTCCATTGGGCGTTAACTATTGCATTAAGTTATTTCGCTCAATATAGCATTTATAAAGATGGTTTTTATCGTCGTTGAATGGAAGAACGAGAACAGCGTGAGTGTTGTAGATAAAAAGCAAGTCGTTGATGCCGTGAAGTTAAAAGAAGGGACAACCGTTGCTTTATCGGCTGGTACAAACAAGGGTAAAGCTATTATTGAAGGCGCGTCGATATTGAAGATTTGTGGTAAGTAAGAATTGCAATATTGAAATGAAATCAAGGTCTAGCCAAAGTTTGCATTGCACGCTCCACTCGGTTTTATCCGCCATATTCAGGCCCCCCGATATTGCAAGATTTGTTGTTGTTACGTCCACATTTTAGTTCATATATCAGGCTTAAGTGGGATCTTTCGAAGTCAGGCGAAACATAATTTAGAATAATACTTCGTGACTTCATCAACGACTGTTGGTAGTGTGTAATGTCGACAACTCGTCCGACGAGAATGGAGTCAAAGGAAAAAATCTCTGGGACTCAAGGGAGTCAGAAACAGGGAGTTCGCAGAGGTTTTGTTGCACCAGAACGTGGAGAGAATTGGAAGTGAAACTAATGAACCGCTTGGTTCAGCTAGCACTGTTTGACAAGGTGAGCCATTGCAAGAATTCTGAATATCTTTGACCAGAATTTCTACATTGTGTATTGACGATGTCATATTTCTGGATCTAAGAGAAGTTCTTGTTCGAGGGATTTGTATTGACATGTCACATAACTTAACTCGTAGGCAGAAGGCAGTTATTTCTTCAGTCAACGCCGGTAAATCCAGTGCAAAGAAATAAGCTACAAATGTCTCCGCTGCTTGACATGATGGTATGAATGATTCGGATGCTTTCAGCTGTTCTTCAAGTGGTTCGGGTGGTATCAGAAGTGAGGATGAGGAGGAGAATGTATTGGAATCAATGAAAGTGGATTATCAAGAGTAGGAATTTATATTTTTTTCATACTTTTTTGGACTAGCAAAAAATATTAATAAAGAAAATGTCTTTTGAAAGTAGATCATGCTGCTATGCACTTTACCATAAAATATTTTTGGTTTATGTTTTGGGACAAAATGAAACTAGTCAATATCCATTATTTTCTCTATCTTTTCACAAAGTTTCCAGTTCAGAAGGGATCTAAGTGGACTGAGAAAGTACTAGTACAATGTTTATTGCATACGAAAGAGTTAAATCTTGTGATGGGATCTAATTCAACAACTGCTGCAGGTGGATTTAATTAACCAAACAAAAAGATAATCAAAATTTGGTTTTCTGATATCTTCTAACTGGCCATGAATGGTATAAAACTCTTGAGATTATATTTGTAATTTTATATTTAAGATCTCCAAATAGCAATTTATAGGACACAACTATCAAATGTATTTGATGTGTAACATAACTATCCAAGGCATCTAAATTGAAATGTCAAATTTCTAGTACTATGTCGACGTTTTTGAGGGAAACCATCAACACTGGTAAATGTAAATAGGTTTTCTGGCTTCAAGTATTTTGTAGGAGATAGCCATTAAATCTCTGGTACATATTTTAAGGTAACATTCTTTTGCATTTTGGTAGGACCTGTGGTTAGGAATCGTGTACCATGTTTGTGGGGGACATAAGTGGAATGAAGTGCAATGTTCACATGGTCCTCTTATAGAAGGTGCCAAAGAATACCTGGAAATGGATTCTAAGGCTGCCAAAGAGCTTAAGAAAATTCTGGATCAGGAATGGTTGAAAAGCCTGGAATTCTGTCTTTTTCAGGTATGGTAGTTATCTGGTATAACAGGGTCCCATATTTAATTTAGTGTGATTCTTCTGACCAGTACAGTGACTCCATCATGACACAATTTTTTCCCTTTTTTAATAATTGTATTGTCCCTATCCAACCAGAAAAGCCACTCGCAGAGTTGCCAATTTGACTTCTAAATCAGCCTTCTTTATCATTTTGGATTTTTCACAAACACATGGATGCTCTGTTTAGATCAACAATTGTCCTCTTTTTAGGGTAGATCTCCTGCGAATTCAGAATGGCAGTATGTCAAATTTCAACTATATCAAGTATTGAGAAATGATCTGTTTTATCTGTTTCTTAATTCTAGTCTGCTGAATCTTTTTTGCAGGCTTACAAGAAATTTGGAAAATTTCAATTCCATCCTCTTGAAGTATGCCTTGAAGAGAATTGCCTTTGCGTAAGTATAGTAGTTATCAGAGCATGTCTTATAGTCAAACTAAGCGAAGCATACCCTTCAAGATTACATTAATGAATCGATTATTTGAATATTAAACCTGCTAGTCCACTGGAAAAGTTGAAAATTTACAGAGTATGTAAATAACATGTAATTAACTTGTAAATAATCAAAAAGAGACTGTAAAGATTAATTTACATGATTTTTCCCCTTTTTACATGTTTGTGGAGTTCCATGTAAAAAATATGTAATTATTTCCAGTGAAACATGTAGATAATGGAGGTAACACTGTAAATTTTTCTAAGGAAAGGGACGAGATCATGTAAATGACATGTAAACTGTTCCTGCGAATACTGTAAATAGCCGTTAAATTTCTTGTGATTTGACCATGAAACCCGCAAATAACATGTAAATTTAATACAGGGAGGATGTCAAATCACTGTAAATAACGTGTAAATCAAAAAAGGGAGGTTGTAAATATCATGTAAATCGATGAAGGGAACCTGTAAAAAAAGCATGCTAATTGATAAAGGAAGCCTGTAAAAACTTGTGAATGGAAAAAGGGAGCCTGTAAATAACATAGAAATCGAAAAAGGGAGCCTGTAAATAACATGGAAATCGAGAAAGGGAGCCTGTAAATAACATGGAAATCGAAAAAGAGAGCCTGTAAATAACATATAAATAAAGAAAGGGAGCCTGTAAATATCATGTAAATCGAAAGAGGGAGCTTGTAAATAACATGTAAATCGAAAGAAGGAGCCTGTAAATAACATGTAAATCGAAATAGGGAGCCTAAAAAATAACATGTAAATCAAAAAAGGAGCCTGTAAATAACATGTAAATCGAAAGAGGGAGCCTGTAAATAACATGCAAATCGAAAAAAGGGAGCCTGTAAAATAACATGTAAATCCAAAAAGGGAGCCTGTAAATAACATGTAAATCGAAAGAGGGAGCCTGTAAATAACATTTAAATTGAAAAAGGAAGCCTGTAGATAACATGTAAATTGCAAAGGGGAGTCTGTAAATAAGATGTAAATTGAAGAAGGGAGCCTGTAAATAACATGTAAATCGAAAAAGAGAGCCTGTAAATAGTATGTAAATCGAATACGGGAGCCTGTAAACAACATGTAAATAGAAAAAGAAAGCCTGTAAAATAACACGTGCAAATCTACTGAATCAGTCACATGTGAATGATGCAAGTCTCATTCTACTTCCAATATGGCAAAAGTGATCCTCACTAGATCATTGAGCTTTTGAATGAGTTTACAAGATGGTAAAGCCTGCAGTAATTCAGCAAATAATTAATATATACATCATCTAGTAGAACAACAGGATTTCATAACAGTTCGAAAATACGGGGAAACCAAAACTGATGAAACTGCGTAATTTGACAACATTCGACACTAACGGCTTCTACGTACGCGACAGGTTTGGAATGTTGTTCAAGGAGGGAAGTGTGAAACAATAGTGTCTTTAAAAGCAATTTATAAGGTGCTGAAAAACAATTTTGTATTAAAATGTGAAACTCTACCCGACAAAAAATGAATACATTTATTTAGACGAAACTGGCTCAACAAATTTTTCTGATCGTCGGGGACACTTATGGCCCAGCCATCAAATTTCAAGGGACAAGTCGTCGCTAAAAGGGAGCATGTCATAAGTACACGCTCTGGCTCAAACACTGCCTAGGCTAATTTAATCATTTTATTACATGGCTGTTTATGAGTATGTGTATTTCTTTGACTTCTAAGTAATTAGATCGTTTTGACGTGACGTGTTTTTATCCTCATTAGGCATAAGAGCCGGTATATTTATACCCGTTTACAATTAGCGTGCTTCGTTTGGAAACTAGAGCATTTTGAAAGTTGCGTGACACAAGGCTACGATCGATTTTGTTAAAAAAATTATCCTTATCTCATGATTTCGAGCCTTTTTAGAAGTTACAGCATTAGGAAAAGTGCTTATGTAAATGCTTGTTTGTTCAGTACTGACAACCAGACGCCCAAATAGCCAAAGTAAGGTCCAAATGTTTACGCTATATTCCGGCCGCCATGTTGCCGTACATGGTTGTGCACGAACATGGCGTTTTCATACTGGACCCTGTAAATTTCTGGGAAAAATTTAAGACGAATATCTGAAGTTTAGGGACACGCACAGGCCCAAAACTTGGAGAAGTGTCTTATATTAATAGTTATCTTCTAGCTCTCTTAGCCTTTTTCATTGGCTGGTTATCGATTTTTTTTATTTATTTTTTATTGCGTGACAGTGACAACGATCTATACCCTTTCGAAGAACAAAGCGGCAACTATGGAATAATTTTTTAAATGTTATAACAGGTTTTTTTGAGTTTTTATGTGTTATCACCTTCCTCGGAAATAAATCCATGCCATTCCTTATTTTTTGATCGGGATCATTTGCGGTCCAATATGGCGATCATTTCCGGTCCAGGATCATTTGAGGTCCAATTTGGAGATCATTTGCGGTCCGGGATCATTTACGGTCCTGGGATCATTTGCGGACCCGTACAGTACTGGCCCTGAAGAAGACTAGCTCTGCTAGTTGAAATGTAGGCCCATAAATTTTGCTCTTCTGCCGTAGTACCACCCTTGCAATCAATTTGGGTTATTTTCTAGGGTTCCAGATGGTGCGCTTGCTGCAAATGTAAGATAAATGGCGAAACACTGACCTTAACGTTTGTTTGTATTGGCTAGATTTTTTTTAGCCCCACCACTTTACCATTATATGATTTTTAAAGGGGTTAAACAGGCCCTCTGTGAAATTTAGATCTTTTTTTTTTCTAAGAGTACCCATTTTACATCTACATAGTTTTTAGAGTTTTCGAAAACCCCCATTAACTCATTTAAATTGTTTTCACAGCCTTTTCAAGGCCCCCTTTGTTGATTTATATCAGTTTTCACGCGTTACTTACAGCCACCTTACACCTCCACCCCCTCACTCGTAGCCCCCAGTTTTCCATTCACAGATGTTTTACAGGCGGCCCTAGGTTTATTTACATGGTTTTTACATGTTTCATACAGGCCCCTTTTTTCATTTACATGGTTTTTATGTGTTTCTTTTAGACCCCTTTTATTCATTGACATAGTTCTTAAAGGGTTACAAACAGGCGCCCTTTTTCATTTACATGGTTTTTACATGTTTCCAAACAGGCCTCCTTTTTTCATTTACATAGTTTTTACATGTTTCATACAGGCCCCCTTTCGCATTTCCATGGTATTTACAGGGTTACAAACATGACATTTCCAGAATTTTATATAGCATTCGGTTGAATTATTTACACATTTTTACTTGGTTTAGTAGAGCAATTTACATGTTTTTTACAACGTTAGATACTGAAAAAGTGCTTAAAATATTTTACAAGTTTTTTACATGTTCTTCAAAAAATCTTTGTCGAGGCAGACAATGTAAATCGCCATTTACAGAATATTTACATGCTGTATCAAAAGCTGTAAATTTCCTGTAAAGTTATTTTACAAAACCCCAACATGTAAATTGAAATTTACAAATAATGTAAATTAAGATTTACAAACTGTAAATTAAAATTGACATGTCCATGCAAATTTTCAACTTTTCCAGTGGTCGTTTCAAGAATGCAATAGCGAATTGATTATTTGAATATTGAACTTGCTAATCATGTCAAATATCACTATTTAATTGTTTTTTTGAACATTAAACCCAGTAGGTTCAGTTTTCCAATAATCAATTCATTATTGCATTCTTGAAACGGCTGGTGGCTTCAATATTCAAATAATCAATTTTTAAATGTAGTTTTGAGGGGTACATGTACGCTTCACTTGGTTTGACTGTGAAAAATGGGATAAAAAATATATTTTGGTAATGAAAGGTACTTGACAAATGCAGATCGGGAAGTCTCCAAAAAGAAAAGAAGGAAAAACATTTCTCTACATGGATGCCACTTGTATTCAACCAAAAACTTTCATATGAAAGGAGATATGGAATTTGTGCTTCATATTAATTTTGTTGACAGCAAAATATCACCTGATTTAAAAACAAAATTGAGCAGAATGATTGTGTCATCATTGATTCAGGATTTTCATTGTTTTTTTATTGTTCAGGTACGAGGTTTTCACAGGCAGAGTTTTGTTGGCGGCCCTTGACCATAACTTCCATGTTTTTCTCAAGACTTCGGAAGGGCAGTTCAAGAAGATATACTCTAAGCGCTCGGGGAACTGGAGGGTTGAAGCAGTGAAAGAACCCAAGCAGTACGAGTATTTTTCTTTGCTCCAGGCAGACTTACTGAGACGACGAGCTGAAGACACTGAACCAGTAACAAAGCACATTGAAGTGTCCCCTACAAATCCCATTCATCTTGCACCAAGTATCGCAATAAAACGACCCCCTTCCACAGAGATTTAGTTAAAGCTAAACTTTCAAGGTTTCAGTCTACAAAGAAATCAGAGCAATTTTTTGGTTCATAATAAAATGCATGTGGTGTAAATTGTTTCCAATAGTGAAATATTCATTGGACGGATTGGACAGATTTGCGACTGTCAGTAAACTCTTGTACTTATAGTAACTTTAATGACTCAAAGCAGTTATCGGGAAAGGCTTTGCTGCACTTATTTAGAAATCAACTTATCTTTCAAGAGTAAATGTGTTTTTTTTTACGGTGTAAAAATACATACAAATAAGGCCTGGTTTAAACGTCGCATTTTACATGCGCTGAATCAAATACTAATTATAGTCGACTCGAATGAATACGTTCGGCTGATTTGATTTCAACGTCGCATTATTTTGCCGAATAAAATTGCTGAGCGCGAGCGACGTGTTTTAAATTCCCATTCGAGCAAACATAAATTACTTACATAATTTCAATTCGATTCGGCACATGTAAAATGCGGCGTTTAAATCAACTACCGAACTTCAGTCGAATATTCGACTGGATCAGTCGAATATTCGAATAAAACGTCTATATTTTGTATTCTAAAATTTCTACTGATCCAGGTCTACTAAAGATCCGGCACTCTCATCGGTTTGTTGCTGTGATTATACAGTTTTTAATTTCTATTCACGGACTGGACTTTAATAACCCTATTTTTACACGTTTTCTTCGTTCCACATTGACAGCGAGTTGAACATTTCGCGTCAGCATTTCGACAAGGGCAGTTTGTAGACCTCGCAGTTCTCTTTCGGCTATATGTTGTTTTACAGTTGCAAACCTATAGCCAAGATATCAGTGACGTCACCTATTGTTATTAATATGCCAACCAGAGAACTATTGGCTGGAGAAACAAAGAGCTCTTTTGTTTAACGTCTTCAGCATTTAAATAACAAAAACAATGTTTGTAAACAAATATCTTCGCTATAACAAATCAGTCTTAGTTGGACATTGAAATGGGAAGAGACGAATATACACAAGCATATACTCGAGATGAACGCAAAGTTTGAATTTCTTACCAAACGATCATCGACGCTGCGAGGTTCGGCGACATCTTCCTCACGTATAGCGGTGGCTCTATAAATGTTTTGGCCTCTAACAATCGGTGAGCCTAAGCATTTAACGGAACGCTTTTCGTACCAACGTGTCCTTCACTTATTTCTTCCCCAGTCATGTCTAACGCTTCTTCAGGTGATTCCACATCCATGTTTCATTGAATTCTCTAAGCCAAGCGTTTTCCCTCGCGGTAAAATAAGACCTGATGCCCAAATGTGGCATGACATGTCGGGGTTTCCCGGATGACAACAATAATAGAAGCGTGCGTTGCAAACTGGGTGGGTCTTTATATGAAATGAATGTACTAATAAGGTTTTAAGATTATTTCAATAACCTCTGGGAACATCTTGCCATCGGGTGTTGCTAAACTGTAGATCGCAGACCGCGGTACTTGCGGAACCGCCGGACCTTGCGGAACCTGCGGAACCCAGAAGAAGAAGTAATATTTTAAAACGTTTAACTGCAAGGTAAACTGTGTAATACTAATTCAAACAATGGTTCAAATAAAAAGGGAATAAAGTGATAAAATGTTCTTTAAACAAAGAGTTTCGCACAAATGGAGTCAGTCTGCGTGTCGAACGTGAGATTACGTTTCTCTATAGAAAGTCGATGAGGCAATCAAATTTCCTTTTAAAAAAGTAATAAAATAAAAACCTTAACATTGCTCATTTAAACATTGATTAATTAAAACGATCGTACTAGAGGGTTTCGTGAACAGTCCGGCACAGTTATCAAATTTGATAACCCCATGACGTCACAATATGGTGGCAATTCATAACTCGGTGAGTTTTCCGAGAACATCAACTTTGTTCGTCCCATGTTCGGTTGTGTTCGTGTTGTATACCCATAGTTCCACGCGATTTACTCGAGAGGAAAACAAACTTCACGAGTGCACAAAATGGCGGCCGTTGGTTGAGTGATTGTGCAAGTTTTTGCTCGATGATTAGAGAAGACTGCCCAAAGATGACAGTTTATTTCAGGTATGTTTGTACTCTTTGCCGTCAATTTTAAGGCAGTTAGGCATTTTTGTGGAACACGTAGAAAATATGCCGTGTTCTTCAGTTATTTTTCTTTCGATTCATCGCTAGCTTACTCATCTAAGGGCACAAAAAACTGTATGAGGGCACTGTGTTTTTTTTATTTACTGTCTGATTCCGTTACTGACCGCCATGTTTAATTTCTTGTGCTTCTAGAGAATGAGGAGTGTCAAGTGGCAGAATTATGGATCTTCACTAACAGAAATAGCTTCTTTGTGTCGGTTTTGTGTAAAGCCGGCAAAAACTAAAACTAAATCAGGAAAGAGAAAGGAATTGTTCAGGAATGAATTCTTCTCTTATGGTGTGAAATTAGAAGAAAACGTTGACTCTGTACACCCGCGTCTAGTGTGTAAGTAACTTTGCAATGTTTTGGTTTTTGCATTACTTCACTTGTCAAAATTCTAGCACATAATTTTCTTACTCATGACAATAAGCCTGAGAAGAATAAGTAATATTGTTTTACATGTAGTGGGGGGGGGGGGGGGGACAGGGGGGTCAGAACCTCCCGCCCCCCGTACCCTGCTCTCCCGCTACCCTACCTTTATCTCCCGCCTCCCTCCCTTTACCGTGCTGCTCCCGTCCCGTGATTTGAAATCGCCTGCTCGTCTCACTTTTTTGCAATTTGACAGCTTACGCGACACGTGCACTCATGCCGCTTGACATTTTATGACCTATATGACGTAAGGCCATCCTTTTTTTTTCTTCGTTTACTGTCGAATACGTTTTCTGATTTTGGGTTGGTCGGTCGGAAAAGAGAAACAAAAGCCGAAAAAAAGGAGAAGTCTAGAACTAGGAGACCAGACTTTAGCATAATATCTGCAGAGCCTGGAAACGACAAGACGAGGTTACAAAGTTGACATTAGGACAATGGAGGAAGAAAAGATCGACGTCGTAATTAAGGTCATTCCACTGAACTAGAGCCTGCACTGAGATTTTTGTCAAACTTTGCCTGTTGATTGTTTATATTATAGAAACTTAAATTTTTAAATAAAAAGGAGGGGTCCCCATCCCATGCCCATGCATGTTCGTTTAGGAGCAACAGCACCTCGTTTATACCCCATACAAAGTTCGTACAGGTCATGGAAAACCTGGAAAGTCATGGAATTTAAGAATTTATTTCCAGACCTGGAATGTCATGGAATTTAATTGTTGGTCCTTGAAAGTCATGGAAAATTAAAGTCCTGTTTGATAGGTTATTTACTGCGGATTACAAGGCAAGGACAATGTAAAACTTGAAAAGGTCATGGAAGAAGTCATGGGAAGTCAGAGAATTTGAAGAGCTCAAAACAGTACGAACCCTGCCTTAAATTCGTATAATAGTACCATGATTATAGTCACTATTGCTTACTAAATTCACGTTTCTGACGATTGTTTCTTTTTCTATCGGCGGGTCTAAAACACAGGTCACGGATCATTGTTTCACCAATACTGGAACAACCCTAACCCCTTCCTAATCCTAAACTTAGGCCTAAATACTACACTAAGACAACTTTTTAGGCCTAAATACTACATTAAGGCAATGTTTAGTAAAGGTTTAGGGTTGTTCCAGTATTGGTGAAACAATGACCTGTGTTTTGTGACCTGTGTTTTAGACTCGCCTTTTTTCTACACTGAGAATTAGTCCAAATTTATTTTAAATCAGGAGAGAAATCTATTACTCAATTCAAAACAAAAGAAAAAAAATGATAGATCACTGTACTCGTCTTCGAGAAAATGACGATTTCCCTCTATGGCGAGGTCCAACCGTAAACAAAAGGCCACCATTTTTTTACTGCTGATCTCGCCTGAAATTATCCACAGCAGTGCCAGCACAAAACATTGTCAGCATTTCCGATTAAAGGGACGACTACTTGAAATTATGTAATTGTAGAAGTCTTCATTAAGAAATCAGTCACAACATATGTGTGGCTTTACAATCGATGGCAAACTAAGCTAAGCTGATAAACCAGTCAAATATGTCATTGCCTTCTTCACAACTTTTTTTTTTTTGAAAACGCGAAAATCTGGGTCGGTCGGACGACGGTAAACAGAGAAAAAAAGGGGAAGGCCTAACCACTGTAAACGGGTTTACTATTTCACCGGAAGTAAGCCTGTTTTTCAGTCCAAGCGCAAATTTTCGTTTGCTCGTTTGCTCGGAAGTCTCAATAGTGACTGAGAAGACGTTAAATGCAAGTCAAATATAATTAAGGTTGATGTTTTTGAAAGTATTCTAACGCATTGTTAAATTAAAATAATTAGCATTTCGCATTTCTCTCCTGCTTCCCGCCCTCTTAGAACTCCCGCTTCCCGCCTTTCCTCTCCCACTTCCCGCCCTTTCCTCTCCCGCCTCCCGCCCCCTAATCTCCCGGGCTCCCGCCCCCCTGCCCCCCCCCCCCCACCATGTAGGGTGATTATCAAAAGCATCTGTACATTCATTCATTTTATTTAATGCACCACAAAAGAAAACAAAGGGAAAGAAAAGATCTTGTAGGACAGACATTTGGAAAATTAGTGCTACAGTATTATAGTATCCTGGTATGAAATGATTATTGCAAGATATGAATTAATTTTCAACTAGTAAGAGTATATGCATCTCTATAGTCACTTAGTTGAGTAATAATACTAAAATTCATTATGTTATTTACAATATTATTGATATGCAAAATGGTTAATGAATACCCTGATTACTATTGAGTACTTTGAAATAAATTTAAGCACTAACTCAATTCAATTCAATTCAATTTAGTTTATTCACACTTTTGTAAAATATTTATTTACATTATATATAGTAGGGTAAGAATATAATAATAGTGAAGAAGAAGAAAAAGGAAATTAATAGCTTTGTTAGAAGTGTGCGGTGGTCAGAGGAGCTTAGCTTTCGAGCTAACCACCGCTGCATAATGGATGGAAATATATAAAGTGTACGCTTGGTGCCATGGTGACTATGGATGATTATGTAAAATAGTCAATTTGTTAACTTAACTTTTTTCCTTGTTTAACCATAGTAAATGGCCAAACAAACTGAATGAAGCAAGAAGTGATCCTGCTAAGAAAGAAGAGCTGGCCAGACATTGTTCTTCAAATACTGATGATGCCGTACTATTATGTAAAGTCAAGAGGTAAATACATGTATGTATGATGCCATTGGGAAAATTATGTGATATTGTTTCTTCTTTGTAAAATTTAATATTCTTTAGTTTTGTCCAGTTTGTGCAATTTACATTGTGCACTGAACCATCATTATTGTAGGGTAGATACAGAAGGAAAACAATTTGTATCTATGTGTATGTTGTGGGTCAATTTGTTTTTTAAGTCAGAATGATTCTAACCTAGATTAATATGTTTCAACCACCATTAAATTTTTAATATCAGTTTAATCTGTTTTTTTTTTTCACTTTTTTTTTGGGCGGGGGTTTATTAAAAAAAATAACATGTACACCCCTTACCCCCCTAAGTTTCTAACCCTACCCTACCCTGCCAGGATCTCAAACATGTACCAACCCCCCTAACCCTAACTCTACCCTTAACCACCCCTTCCCCGATTTGTTTTTAAATTTTGCACTCACCTAGATTTGAACACCAGACCTCTGACCTTGTAGTCTGCCTTGATCTCCACAAGGCCACACAAGCAATCCTTGCTAATTTGCTCAATCACATATTTGTCGGTCTAATAAGTTATTGGACTCAGACTCACTTGTCCCCTTTGATACAAATTAACCTAGGTTGGAATCATTCTGTCTTAACAAATTGGCCTATAGTGTACAACATGAAATTATGTAATACTTCTTCACTGCAAGTGGAGCATTGTCTTTGCTTTGCTGGTCAACATCGAAACATGCCACATACATGCTTGATGGGCCAATCGCCTAGCCAGGTGGGTGGTCGTATCACTTCTGGCCACTGGGACTGTGCTGTAGTCAACCTTGGGCATGTTTTTGGGAATACGGACAGATATATATAAGTTTAGTAGTGGTGCCTTAGCTAACAGAGGCGTCGCAAAGCCAGGAGGCCCCCATAAAGATTTGCGGTCCAAATCTTGGCATTGCAAACTAATAGACTGGTTGATAGATATTGCCAAAAGACAGACAACTTCTGGCTGGATTAAAAATGTTTAATGAAAGTACTTAATAGCAGTGTGTTTTAAATATTTGGGTTAAATGGTTGCAACCTTCTTTGTCCTAATTATAATTTGCAATCTGCTTATGAGATTTCATTTCAAACATTAAGTTATATTTTCATGCACCAGTTTGGAGGTACTTTCTTTTGATTTTTCAGCTGTTTGTGTACATTAATAATTTTGTAACATTAAATTTATTAAGTTTCTCTATTTTCTGTTTGATCTGAACTGTGCTTGCCATCTTTTTAACTCAAGATATAACTTTTTTTCATCTACCTGTTGCCATCCACTATAAACAAGTCCCATGTCAAGATGTATTGACAGTACTTCTCGACCAGTTCTCTAACCAATACAGTTTAAAGGCAGCAAATTTAATGAATAATTAGTTTGTTTGGTTTACTCGCCTGACCTTTGTTGGGTATCAATGCTCTTGCTAAAATGAATGTATTTATTTAATTGAACACAAATGTACTCCTAACAAATTTAATGCGATGATTTCTTCTTGTTGGGGTTATTTGATTATTTTATCAAGTGACTGCCAATGACCGACTGACCGTCCAACCAAGTGGCTGGCTGGCTGGCTGTAAGGAAACTAATGTTTCTACCTTTTTGATATTCTCCTTTTGTACAATTTGTAGGTGGTTCAGCTCTTGATAGAAACCTCGTGAATATGGATGGAATCCTGAAGGACAACAGAAGGAATTTGCTATCTGAGCACTTTGTGGAAGGGGCATCGAGATCTGATGTGCCTATAATGTTCAGTGGTTTATACTGCAGAGGGAGAGAGAGCCCAGGAAGAGGACATAAACAATGCTTCCCAGAAAGCCTGTGAATGAGTTTAAGAAAATAAATATCTTTTTATGGAGTTCAGTTTGTTGTTTCTCTGTTTTTTTGTCTTTTAAACGACTGCCGCTCACAAAATTCCGATCGGAAAAAAAGTCCGTACCATATTCTAGCACTGGAGGCTTATTTTCGCCGCGACGCTCTCCGTCGATAGAAATGCGATTAAGCTTTTCCAATTTGTTATTAATAAAGACTGGCTCTTCTTCTTTTACCCAGGGAAGATTTCTACTTCTCTTTGTATTCCTATTCGAAACCTTTCTTGTGTTTAACCGTCCAAAAAAGCGGAATCAAATGTTGAATTTTAAGCCGCGCTGAGATGTTTTCGCACACAAGTAGCCGCCATATTGAAATGGAGATGGTTGCTATGATAACGTGTCATGTGAGCTTAAACTTGATGTTTGATTGGCTAATAGTTTGTTTTGGTCCAGGTTATCAAATTTGATAACTGTGCCGGACTGGTGAAACTGAAGGGCATATAGTTCATGAAGAATATTTCACGGATTGCTTGGCGAGCTAAAAGCAGTCTGCAAGCTGAAGTCAAAAGATTACGGTGTAGAACTGCTGCTTTCCTCTTCAGTCAGTATAATAGAGAAAACACTGATATCAGAACTCGGACGGAACAAACCAAATAAGGAAGTCAAAGATACAAATCATTATAACATTGAGGCTCATCAAGTTGATCGGGCGACAGTATAAGGGCCAATACAAAGAAACATAACTGTAAATATGACTCACAGAAACTCGAACTGAGCATAACATAAACTAGTCTCTTACCTCATATACTTTCTTTTCCACTCCGCCATGCTGATAGAAAGTTGGGGAATAGAATGGCAAAGCACATATGTCGCCACGATTTTAAAATCTCAAGTACTTTTAGGTCCACGACGTTAAAAAACAAATTCCTTTTTCAACGAAATGTTCTTTAGACCCGAAAACGAAATGTCGAATAGTATTATCTTGTTTTCGGGGTTTTATTCTATCATGTTTAATTTTTAATTCTGCTATTATTTTATTTCTCATCTACGAGATACTTTCTATAAAGGAACGAAATTCCAGCTTCAACTAGCCTGCGTAGCAGCCGTTTCCTTTCCTTTTCCAGGCGGAGATAGAACAAGCGAGCGAAAAGCGGGCGAACGAAGGAGCATGCCTGGGGTGAGCAAATAAATTAAATTTATTTGCACATTCCAGGCGTGCTCCTTCGTTCTCCTCGGTTCTGCGGTCTGCCATCCGCGGTTTAGTAACACCCCTTGTTATCCAGCTTTGATTTGAATATTTCGACTTCACTCGTCATTAATTTCAGCGTAGGTTAATATATTAGCTACAGTATATTTCTGAAGGGGTTTTGTCAAAAATATGAATGCATCATGGGCAATTGCATGTTTGACGGGAATACCAATCAACTCTTCTATGAAGTCAATTGGGTGTATGTAAAACGCAGAACCCACCCGGAACCTAACCGGAACCTAACCGGAACCACCCTTGCCCTTTGGCATGACAAACACTCCGTTAGTCATGTGCCTTCCTGTTCTTTTTGAGGTGAAACCTGCTAATTTTTACTTGATTCTTATTCGTTTTGGTATTTTTATCTTGTTTCTTTATAAACAATTATTGGATGAGGTTTTTGTGATATCCAGAATAATCAAGGTCGAGGTAGGGGTTATCAGCCGAAGCCGAAGGCTGAGGCTGATAGCCCGTACCGAGACCTTGATTATTCTGGATATCACAAAAACCGAATCTAATAATAAACCATTTTACAGTTGTTGGCTTAGTGACCTGGCTTCTGAATGGCAGCGAGGCTGGAGTTGACCTTGTTGTGATACAGACCTCACCGCTTTTATTGTGCAAATCAAGTTGTTCTTATGCTAACTAGTTGGCATTTACATAAGAAAAGCTGAGAGGTCTGTATCAAAGCAAGGTCACCTCCAGCCTGTCTAGCATTCATGGCCAGGTAACTAAGCACACATCTGTAAAATGGCCTATTGTTTCATTATACATTGAACTCAACAACTTGGAAGTCATGTTTCTGCTTCTTCACTGATGACAAGCAACACGAGTCGCGCGAAGTTGACATGATTACCATGCCGAGAGCATCTCTAGCTACCTTCGTGCTCTCCCAACTATCCGCGTGCATCCCAAATTGGATGGACGCACACTAGACATTGTCCATTGCCTTTATAACATAGCTAGACATTTTTCACGCTAAAAACCCGCTTTTACTTCACTGATCAAATTGCAAATTCTGCACGTGCACGTGCACGTGCACGTGTTGTTTCTACCTGCATACACGTGCACGTGCACGTGTTGTTTTTACCGGTAGCACTCTCGCTGTGTTGATCTTTCGACGCTTCCGATGTTTCTGCCGTCATTTCAGACACGTTTTCTAAATCTTCAAAGTCATCGAGAAACCCTGACTCGAATGTTGAATGATACTAGCCATTAGTAACAGCTAAAGTCAAGTTTTACTCGAAAAAAGTTGCGAGAAAAAACTTGTGCTGGCAAGAAATTTCACCGACAATGACGTCAGCCTGAACCAGCTCTATGAACCATCCATTTCTTTTTCATACAAAATTAGCCAATCAGAGCGCGCGCTAGCACATAGCTATGTTTTAATGTATAATCTGTAGTTTGTGGCGTCACGGGCGCTGATTTCGAAAATTCACTGTACGAAATGGCTAATAAGAAATGAGTTAGAGAGTTCAATGTATAATAATTACTTTTATCTGATTTTTATTTTATTATTGTTTTCTGTCAAGTTTCCGGATGGTTCTGGGAAGGTTCCGATTGGTTGCGGGTGGTTCCGGTAGGTTCCGGGTGGGTTCCGCGTTTTACATGCACCCAACTCAATTGTGTTTTAACAGCGACAAAGAAACAGGCACTGGAGTATGAGAAAAGCCTTTTAACACCTGCAGCTGTGGAGACTAAAGGTAATATTGAAAGCTTTTTTTATTGAATGGGAATAAAGCAATCAATAATTGCAATTTTGTCATCTCAATATATAGTAACCACGTTTGTAGTCACCATATAGTTAACATGTTTTGCAGAAGATGAAAAAAGAAAGAGACCTAGGAAGCCCTCACAGAAAGTGAAGGAGAATTTTGAAGGAGGTCAGGCTTAACATAGTCATACATGTAGTACTAATATTTTGTAGATTAACATTGCACAAACTTGTATTGTTTGTCTATAGTTCATTTTGATCTTAGATTGAAAACATAACGGTAAATGAATACCAAAAAACAACAGATCATTTTAAAACTAGGGATTAAGTTTTCACTAGCTTTGCCCCAGCTGCTAACTGATTTAGCAAATGTCAAGATGTTTGTAAAACAGGATACAAATAACTGTGTTGTATACCCTTAAGGACGTTCGCGCGAAAATTTTCCAGTCGATAGAATTTTTTTAAATTTTTACTGCTGGCAGATGATGAGTTACTTGTGCCAGAAATGCAAAAAAAATTGGGGGTCACCGTCTTCGTTTCAGAGATAAAGCGTATGGTAAACTATACTGATTTCGAAAAATTGTCCCATATAATCGAGCACGGTCCACCGGGGTTTATAGTTAAAAATATCGAAGGTGAGTCAACAGAGGCAAACGATCTTAGTCATATTTTGTAGAAGTGGGTCTGTTGCGTAAATAATTCGAAATTTTACTAACGTTTTCATAAAATTTAACTCTTTAAGAGCCATTTGAAACCGCCGCAAAGGTGCACGAAGAGCTAATAAGACCGGAATTCGATGGTGCATTTTGCCAAATATTCAAACTTCTAGTCGATAGATGTTTTTCATTTTTTCCCTAAACGTAGAAAGTCCTATCATTTGTTTATTTTATGACTTAGCGCGCGCGCTCACGCATGACGTGGCATGTGAATTTGCGTGCGCAGTAAGGATGCGCAGAAACAATTGGCGCGAACGTCTTTAACCGAAAGAGGTTATTCTTATAAGCAATCCTTAGCCTGCGAACAGGCTCCCGGTTCGGTTGGGTTTAGGGCGAGATAGCCGAGTGTAGTCTTGGGTGAGCGGGACGAGCCGAGAGCGGTCTGGTGAGGAGGGAGTGCGCAGGGGAGCCTGTAGACATTCCATTGATGCCGCCGTTCCATGATACCAGCTCCTGGTATCAAGATCTGATTGGTTGAATCGGTGACTGTTGACAGCTCTGAGACAAATAATTGACAGATCTTGACAACTGCTTGTAAATTAGCATAATTCTTGCCGAGACCGTCAACAACGGCTTCCGTGTGCAATGCACAGTTCACTGACGACGAATTTGAAGCAACTTTGAGCAATTCTTTGCTACATTTTCGTCACATCTCTTGTTTGAAACGTGAGCAGAAGCTATGCCTGGAAACTGTGGCGTAGAAGCGCGATGTTTTCGGAATTCTACAGACTGTTTCGGAAGAGCCTAATTTTTCAATTGTTGCCGCGTCTATGATGGTAAATAAAATAAACAGGCCAAACACGACTCCTACGCCGGGCGGTTTGTGCCATTTGTAGATTTGCCGTTTATTTTTCGGTCTTTCGACCTTTTTGTCGCTTCACTCTTGTTCATGAAAGGCATTTCGTATTGTGTTATAAGGAGAAAACTATACTAGAGTCGTTAGATCGTGCTAGGCGGCAAATTTTAAGAAGTCATAGGTCTGCGTGATTTCCGCTGTTATCTGCTTGTTGCTTCGTTGAGTTTGACACCTCTATAATTTGCCATGTGTTGGTGTATTGTTTTGGCTCATTTCTATGGCAAGATTTGCTTTTTAAGTCTCCAAGTATTTGCTTTGAAGGGACAAAATATGACATTTACCGTGAACGTGTTGCTTACTCGCATTCTATTTTGTGACGCCGGGCCCGGCTATGATTACAACTGTTTGCAAGTACAGTAGGTAGATTCTTATCACGGGTGTCATATTTGCCCTCCTACGTTTTCCTTCGTAGCTTTACTTCGAGAAAGCTATAGGCTTGTCTAGAGAAATTCTAATGTTTCTTGCAGCTATCTGATCGAGCTTATGTTCCTGGAGCGCGATGTATAGGTTTATTTCTCCTTTGGTTGTTCTAGTACCGCAGGATTTAAATTTAACTCATTACGCGCAATTCTGTCGACTGCGTTGCGTGTTGTTTATGCCATTGTTCGGCTCAGTTCTGATTGTAGACCTCTTAAAGCTTGCCGCCTAGCACGATCTAACGGCTCTAGTTTTCTCCTTTTCTCGTAAGAGTCGTGTTTGGCCTGTCTACTTTATTTACCATCAATTATTAGGGTAGATTGTTATGAAAAGCCGATTCATCAGCGTGGGGAAACCCATCAATTTTGACAGGTTTAATTACCTCCTTGACAGATATGTAACAGGCTAATAACCAAGGGGCGGAACGGTACATTGAAAACAATGTCTACAGGCTCCCCCGCGTCCCACTCGCTTCGCTCGCGGAG
>JAHPZR010004511.1:45000-49626 GCA_019787425.1 Platygyra sinensis
ACTGTAAGGTAAATGGACTTCTATGTGGAGTCTAATGCTTTAATGCCAGTCATTCTTAATTTCCCTTTTCCCATTGCCATTGTATACCTGCCAACTCTCACGCCTTAGGCGTGAGTCTCACGCCTACAGGTTGAAAACTCACGAGTCTCACGCCTTCGGGCCAATTTCTCACGCCTGATTGAAAAATGTGAGTTGAACGAAAACCATGTGTAAAATGAATAAATGACAATACCTTACCTCGCGATCTCCGATTTTTGAAGTGAAAAGCACTGGGAGCGAACTATAGCGCTGATGTTATCAACTAACGTCGGTCCTTGTGGCTAAGCGTTTTCTCGATAACTTCAACTTCGGTAGACTTCGGACATCTTCGGAAGAATTCGGACGTCTTCGGAAGACTTCGGACTTCTTCGGGAATCTTCGGATATGATCGTGTCGTCTTCAAAAATCTCAGCACTCCCAGGATAAAAATCTCACGCCTATATCTCAGAAAAAGTTGGCAGGTATACCATTGGTGTAGCCTGTTGCAGCAGAAGGGTCATCTTTGTTGACTGTTTTTCTAAGTATATAATAGGAGAAGAATAAGTCATTACCAGACATTAAGAATGGTTAGATTTTTTAAAATTTAATCAGTTCATATGAGCTTAAAACATGCACATTTCCACAAGCACAAAGACATACACATCTCACTAAGCACTTTTAATAAAAGACAACATATAACTGACAGCCTTGTAAATTACTGTACCTGTGTTTTTGCATAGTTCACAGCAGTTCCTTTCCTGGAGTGGTGCCTCAGGCTAGTACCTAAAAGCTTTGTATTTTACATGCTCATAATTAAATAATTACAATAACTGCAGAAATCCTCCTGCGCTCATAGGCCAATTTTTATTGTCAATAAGCCGACAGACAAATGAGATTATAAGAGGCGGACAATTTCACAGTTTGTTATCGTAAAAAACAAATTGATGTCAGTTTTTAATGCGTCTGTCCTGTTATTGACAATGAATTTCGTCATAACATTGTCGAAGTAGTCTGCCGATCCACTCGGCTATCATCGCCAGAAATTGCGGACATTTGAGCCCGCGCAAAAGCAGCGGCCAATTAATTAATTTATGCTAATTGCAACATGGCGTCTTCGAGAAAATCCCCCGTGGTTCACTAAAAACAACTTAATTCAATTCGTTTTCCCCTGTCGTTTTAAACGTCACTCCCATCCGCTAAAGAAATAGGGAAAGATTTGGTGATGTGGAGAGGATTATTACCAGGCGAAAATGTGGACTGAAGGGCTATGATTACTTCAGTTGAGAAGGAGAGGAATTCGAAACTTACAGAATACTTCAATTCAGTAACTACTTGTTGTCTTAGGGAATTAAAGAATACTCAGAAGACTTACCGAGCCACATTTTCACCGGGTAATAATTCTCTCCACATCACAAAATCTTCCATATTTCTTGAGCGGATGATAGTGTCGTACAAAACGACAAACGAAAACGAATGTCACGTTTGTCACGCCATGTGGTCATACATGAACTTGTAATTTTAGCGCTGACTGAAAGGACAGTGGTCATCTGTCTCCCCAGCCTTCAACAGAGATAGAAGGCTTGGTTTCTTAGGTTTCTTTTGATACCAAACATGCCGGAATTTGCTGAAAAAATGCCAGTTTTTGCCCAAGAATACGACGTGTAGTTCTCGGATCAACACAGATGAGACCCTCGCGTGACATTTGATATCTTTGCTTTCGGTAGACCTGGTTTGCGCTTCTCTGAACTGTTTTTGAAGGCAATTACCAGGGCGAAGAAATCAGCAGCAAAGGTGAAAATTGGTCAAATAGTACACCATACGGTGCTTTTCCTCAAGCGATCGCGGCACTTGGGATATCCCGCTTATGTACACTGCATGAAATGGTCTGTATAAGGACCCTTCCTCAGGTCGTATACAGTCAGTATATCTATTGGTATAAGGCAAATATAAGGATGAGGCAGGATGTATAAGGTCCGTATAATGATCAGTATATTTCAGGGTATGCCAAGAAAAATACCAGGATCTTATACACTTGTGGCAGGATTCCTTATATGTCAGTACACATTTCAGTATACATCATGTATACTGTGTGTAACAGGAGGTATACTGGGAGGTACGTGGAAGGTGTGTATACGGAATTTTACACTTGTGGCAGGATTCCTTATATATCAGTACACATTTCAGTATACATCATGTATACTGTGTGTAACAGGAGGTATACTGGGAGGTACGTGGAAGGTTTGTATACGGAATTTTACACTTGTGGTAGGATTCCTTATATGTCAGTACACATTTTAGTATACATCATGTATACTGTGTATAACAGGAGGTATACTGGGAGGTATGTAGGTTTGTATACGGAATTTTACACTTGTGGTAGGGTTCCTTCTAGCTCAGGCCACATGTCAGTATACAGTATGTATAATGGGAAAATCAAGGGGTATACTGAATGTGGTGTGGAAGGAACCTGTGCTGATTTCGTATATCTTGTGAATAATGACCACTGGTTTTCAGCTGGAAAGAAATTTGTTTTCAGCACTCTTAGTGACAGGGTTTTAGGAATACAAATCTCAGATTTGAAAATGCTTCATTATTAAACGCCATTTTTATCGATTTCTTCCCTGCTAGTTTTATTAATTAAACATTTACAAATTAAAATCTGATCGATTTCTATCTTAAACTCAACCCAGTGGAAGTTGTCTCGTGCTTCTTTAGCTTGTACTATCCAAATGAAACTAACTGTGGTATACAACAAACAGCTATTTTATATGTAAAATGTCCTCTGATTTCTAATGGAAACACAAGGATAACATGTAGGCTACAAGTTCCCTTTCCTTGGCCTCCGTGGACACAAGGATTTAAAGTTCCTTGGCTGGAAATAACTTGCCAGTCTGCAAGTTAATGCAGTCTATTGCATCCTTCTTTCAAACTTTGAACCATTTTTTTCTACATCCTTTTTGATGTCTATAGACAATGACTAATCCTTCTTGAATTGCTGCAACCAGTTGTTTTGTCACCGAATCCCATTAATCCTTGCGTGATCTCTGTGCATCAATTGGTGAAATGCATTTCTTTGTTAATTGCAACTGTAATGTTCTCTACACTACTTTTTATGAGCACCAGTCCACGAAGATGTTCCGTACAGAGGATGCCCTGCAGTTTGTTGTCACTTAGTGTCGTCATTGAAGGCATTATGGGGTGGTAGAAAGTCTTCTTTCGGAGACTTCAGGCAGTGTTGAACACTCTGAATTTTGTTCTTCTGTTAAACATTTTATAGACTTCAATTGACATCAGAATCCAGACTGTGATCACTTCCATGCTGTACATCCTCTGCCTCGCTAGGTTCATTCCCATTTCTGTTGAATTAATTAAATGACTCAGGTTTAGTTTTATGAATGGTAGAACAGAGAATTAACTCTGAAGTGTAAATTAAAGTGTTAATTGACCCCATGAATAACCCACTGGGCGTGAGCCCTAGTAAAGGGAATCAGGGAACCACACGAGGTAAAGAAAAAAATATTTTGACCTCAGTGGGAATCGAACCCACGACCTACGGATTAGATCCACCGTTACTCTGACGACTGAGCTACGAAGTCGGACAGAGAAAGTCGAGGACGATTTAGGTGGTGAATCGCAGCGAAGAGAAAGGTACATATGAATGTGGTGCCGCGTAGCACTATGAACACAAATGGGTGGAACAGAGAATTAACTCTGAAGTGTAAATTAAAATGCTAATTGACCTCATGAATAACCCACTGGGCGTTAGCCCTAGTAAAGGGAATCAGAAAAACACACGAGGTAAAGAAAAAATCTTTTGACCTCGGTGGGAATCCATCCCACGACCTACGGATTAGATCTACAGTTGCTCTGCTGTCTGAGCTACGAAGTCAGACAGAGAAAGTCGGGGACGATTTAGGTGGTGAATTGCGCTGAAGAGAAAGTCAGGGTACATATAACCTTGCGTACGGTCGGCGCGCAGGAAACTTGAATTGACCAATCAGAATTCAGAAGGCGGGAAAAACTTTACTGTCCTGACGTCAATGTAAGTTTGCAGGAAAGCCATTGAAGCCAGGCAACTCTTGTCGCTGGAGATGGCACTAAATATTCACGAAAAGGGATTTAAAATTGTCAAAACCCTATCAGTTCTTAAAATGTGGAAAACAAGAAGAAGTTTGTGTCTCCAAGCTTCTAATTTGGCGCCAAATCTGAGTCGCCGGCGTCCGGCATGGCAACTCGCTTGTAATTCGTCGAGTGTCGCCAGGTAGGGTGATAGTTGTCTTATTTTGAACAAAATATCCTGTTTCTCGTCCAACTAAACCCGGAATTCTCGAGTTAACTATTAGAAGAAGCCAAAGCAACTTTAGCATTGTCTCTATTTTTGTTACCTGCGAAAAAAAGGGCTATTATCGTGTCATTTTGGTAAGGCAGCTAAGTTTTGACTGCCGCTCGTACTGCGGGCTCAGCCGCCGTATGCATGGAAAGGGTTTTTTTCTTTACCTCATGTGGTTCCCTGATGCCCTTTACTAGGGCTAACTCCCAGTAGGTTATACATGGGGTCAATTAGCACTTTAATTTACACTTCAGAGTTAATTCTCTGTTCCACCATTT
>JAHPZR010004512.1:0-5000 GCA_019787425.1 Platygyra sinensis
AAATTCTTGGGAAAAACAGTAAAAAAAAACCATCTTCCCGCGCTTGTTGGACAAAACGGCTTGGACAGGTGAGTAAGTACTACTTAAAGATTCAGAAAATGCAAAAAATAATGAATACGAAAATTTTCGTCCCAGTGGCACTTTAACTACGAAAGGAATTACTTGTAAACAATCCTGCAGCATTTTCGTTTAAAAGAAAATTTAAAGAGCCGCTAGCAAACAATCGCCTTTCGCGGACTAGGTGTCAACGATATTAGACAAAATAGACGAAATTCATAAGTGTCTCGTTACGAATGACTAAAGAAACAAAATTAAGCATTTTTTCAGTTTAAGATCATACATAATATTCTCCCCACATAGAGTTTTCCTCTACAAGATGAAAATCACACGATTCTGATCTGTGTTTTATATTTGCGGTAGCCAAGAAACCCTACAGCGTCTGTTAGTGAGTTTGCCCATTGCTCAGGACCTTCTGGTCTGATGTTTTTAAACTTGGTGGAATTCCAACTCCACTTGTAACATCTTATTCGTACGAACTCAAATTTTTATATGGTTACAATTCCTGGAGACCCAAGGTGTCTTCTCTTAAATTATTACATCTTAATTGCAAAATTTCACATCTTTAGGTACAAGATAGATTCCAAATCCCCTACTTATTGAAAGAAAAATTACTCGTATACAAAGCGGCTTGCCTTGGCCAAACACGATACTTTTACAAAAACTCCAAACAAGATGATGGACAACTCTCTTACCCTTGTTGGATAGTTAATCACTGGTTTCTTTCTGGCACGTTTCTTATTATCCTTTTTTTCTTTTCCGACCGCCTATTTTTAACATAGGTCATAATTTTAGTAATTTTAAAGGCATGGTAATTGTTGTTAATTTTTGTAGCAGGTTTTTTTTTTTTTTTTTTTTTTTTTTTTTTAAACTTCCGTGACCTTTTGCTTTTTGATAAGGGGGAATCTTAAGCATGCGCGTTTTTGAGTACGAGGACGGTAACCGGAAGTGAGTTGTTTTCACTTTTAACTTGCCCGCACACAACCCCATTCACATTGCTAAGCATCTTTTCACCATTAGAAATGAGTGGATATCAAATCTAAGAGGAATCCTTTCCTAGCACGCGAATGTTCTCATTCCGGTTGCCGTGGCTGCGTCCCCGTTCTCAAAACGCGCGTGCTTAGCTCCCTTTTATGCGAATAGAACGACAGGACATATTAACAATTATTGGGATGAAGTTGAGCATGAATCTCAATGAATCATTAAACACCCGAGGTCTGTGTTTATCTGCCGAATCCGAAGGCTGAGGCAGATAACATGGACACGAGGTTTTGATAATTCATCCTCAGAACAAGAAGCGAAGCGTTTAGCCATTTTGTTTCTGAGGAGAACACTCAAGAGGCGTTAGTAACCAGGCAGACGTTGAACTTGACATGATAAATGCAATATCTGCAGCATATATTGCATTTATCATGTCAAATTCACTAGCTATTTGACATTTATTGAAATGCTCTCGTACCACATCCGATTTTCTGGTGGAGTGAGTCGTGATGTGAGTAATAAAATTATTTAATATTCCTTAGCAATTCTAAATTTCATAGTCAGAATTAGAGTGTACCTGTGGGCATGGTTAAGGAGGACGCTAGATTTTAATGGAGCCATATTTATGCCCCCCACATAAACCAAATCTGTGACTGGTTGAAGTTCAGTACCTCCATTGCAAATATTTCAAATCGTGGATTATGGTCCGGACGCGATAGTGGTAACACGTAACATTTAATATACTGATGCGTGGGCTAAAACTGTTTTTATAAGGCGACGACAGA
The DNA here is from genome assembly GCA_019787425.1 of Platygyra sinensis. Lineage (NCBI taxonomy): Eukaryota > Metazoa > Cnidaria > Anthozoa > Scleractinia > Merulinidae > Platygyra > Platygyra sinensis. Next base: position 1,824 of record JAHPZR010004512.1, read on the forward strand.
GCGGACTACCCCCGGTCAATTCGGATCTAACGTTATTGTCGTTATGGTATTTTGTTGTGTTAGCGTGCCTGGATTTTCTTGTGACTGATACACCTGAATGTCGGGTACAATAATGATATTTTTCTGCTAATGAAGGTAAACGACTTACCATACATGAGAAGCCCAAGCCCTCTGAGCTGTTTGTTCTTTCCCAAAATCTATCTTCAGGATCTTTGAAAGCGGTCTTCAATTTGGATATATTAGATCGGGAGAATCGTTCTCGGGCATTTCGAAGCGAATTTATTTGGGGAGTAAGACCGCCAAAACAGAGGCTTTTCACGGACGCTTGAACTCGAGAGTCTGAAACGCAAGGGACATAGCTCGTGGCAAAAGACGCTGATCCCACAAGTTCCCCTCGCGCGCGTGTCTCTTTGCTGGCGCGCCCATGACCGTTTTGCGGGGGGGGAGAAAACGTTGATCCTTTGGCAGTCTTGCAAGCGAGCAAATCGCATTTTTTTGGCGGCTATACAGATCCTAACCGGAAATACCTACATTTCTCTCTTCTCCAGTCTTCTATATTACGCGGGAGTCCTAAGGTGCCTCCTCGCAAGCATTATTTAAACCATCCAAAATCAAAACTGCATTATTTAAAATAATGCGGCGTGCTTTAGTTTTAATTAATGCAGCAAGCTTCACCTGCATCTATCAACTTCCCGCCATAGGGAATTTTTTACTAGGACTAGGAACAACCGAAAACACTCACACTAAGTATGTTAATCCGAAGGAAGATTCGTAACTTACAGCTTCCGTCACTAATAACGAGATTTCAATTTTCGTCTCCGCAGTGCCATAACAACATTATCCTCACTGAGCCAGTTCCATCCCCTTCACTGCGTCGACAGCACCCATTTCCTGAACAAACACTTACAGCATCGGGTTACACACACACTACGGTCGCAAAACCAAAGGGAATTGCAAGGACTGACACATAAGTACTTACCATCATATTCATGCCGACTTAAACAGGAAATGTTGCACCTGCGTTAAGAACAATTCTTCCTCAAAATATCTGCTTTCCCCGCCAGCTTTCTGGCCATCTGTTCCAGACGACCATCAGGCCCCGGTCCACAAGAACAACGATTGTAACACGCAAAAGCTAGTGAGACCCAAACTTTTTTATGGCGTTTTAGGCCTTCTGTCCCACACGAAGAACGATGAAACGCTCACCGTAAACAGCATACATTTCGAAACGCTCTCCAAAGTGGATAAATTTGAAAACGGCACGTTTATGCACTCTTCGTGTGGACGGCCGTCAACGTATATTCTTCGTAAACGCCGGGTGAAAACGCTGACGTCAGATGTCATCGCCAGTCCTCTTTTATCGAGTGCGTGTTCCAAGGATGCGCTACACGAACGTACTAGTGTTGACGCTGTGTCAGAAGATTGCAGGCTCCAAATCGATAGATCGCATGCGCGTTCGGTTGTATGACATCGTTTTATGCTGTTTTCGTGTGGACGGGTGAAAACGCTACGTAAACGTGATCGTTTTTTGTGTGGACCGAGATAAAAATATGCGTTTACTAGCGTTTGCGTTGTACTATCGTCTTCCGTGTGGACGGGGGAGCCTGCAGTTGACTTTCAAATACAACTGTGTTTGTCGAGCAATATGCAAATTGACTTCTTCCTTGACAAACAAACGTCAATAACTCGTTTCTGGTTGCATTTTTCACACGTCCATGTTTTGTTATACTCATGAAAACAATAGCTTATGACAAACAAACAGTCAATAACTCGTTTCTGGTTGCATTTTTCACACGTACATGTCATGTTATACTCATGAAAACAATAGCTTATGTAACCGTTACCTTGAATAAAAACATCATTGAACATCACGAATTGTTTGATTCTTTGTTTTCCTTTTACTAATAAAGGGTGGCAACATTAGGTGATATAATTGCAGACAGAAGACAATGGGTTTGGGATTGACGATCAGTAATTATCAGAGATAATTACTTCGGCGAGCAGCATTATATCCAAATAATGCTGCATCGCCTCAGTATTATCTATTAAACGATTTTGAGAGTTCAGGTTCTGGTCTGCAGTCTGTCATTTGGCCCTGGTCTGGCAGTCTGCATTTTGTCCCTCTTCTGCCGTCTGTAGTCCACGCGGCTCGCGTTTTTATAACCGTTTTTATTTTTGAGTAATGACAATCGATGCATAGGGAGGTTATGTGACTATTGAACGAAATCTTCAATTTTTACACGCCTGGATCAGTGTCACCCAGGGGGTAAGGGTAACAAGATTGGCAACCACACGGCAAGCTTCTAAAACATCCTTACAGTTGAAGGTGAGCCTAAAGGTTAGAGGATGATCGGACGTTTCACAACAAAATACAAGCGCAGGAAGTTAAATTAACAACAAAAAGATTAAAAAAGAAAAAAAACAGATGCAAACTGAAAAATGTACAGCAAGACTAATTCTTGGTAGGGTAGTAACGGACATTTATTTCTCCTGTTCTTCACAAAGCACATCACGACAAACACTTTAAAGCTCTTTACATGATACGTACATAATCCTTTCAAGAATCGGGTGTATCTGATTGTAACAAACCTGAGAAGGAATATTCAAAATTTGCCTAAATGGCTCTAAACCACCTCCAGGAACCAAGAGACATCAAAATAACGCAATGCAGACATGAGGTGAGCCATTTTTATTTAAATTATCTTCTACACGTAGCATTTACAGCAATTTTTCGAAGCATTCTCATACATTGTCTTGTAAGCGGTAAAATCGTAACGCAATGGTCTAGAGACTAATGTCACGTATTAATCGTATTCAACGTCTGGACCGCCTTTCTCGGAAACAGTTTTCTTCCCGTGATGCATCTCATTTTTCTGAGACAAAGAGCACTTGTGGTCTCTTTTACAAAACAACTTCCAACGAAAGATCTCTAAAGATCACCCGACGATAAGACTTACATTCTAACGAAACCGCCCAGTCCAAAAAGATAAAATTACATGTTGTGAGTATCTGGTAAACGTGAAAACGAACCATTATTCATCATGGAAGTCTGGTGGCGGTAAATATTTGTACATTGAATATAAATTATAAGTGATTTACAGAAGTGTTTTTAAAAATTACATACCCGCAGTCTGAAATTATCTAGAATTTCCACAGACAAACTCATCCAATCCTTCT